>JAQFYE010001540.1:0-22385 GCA_034694305.1 Protaphorura glebata | reverse complement strand
CAAATAAGAAATGTAAACATAAATGTCTGTAAGGGCTATGGCTGAATCGGACAATAAAACCAACATTATTATTATTATTATTATATTAAAAATTCATAAATTTCAACTTAATAAAATTGTGACAGAAATATAGTACGCTTGAGTTTAATTGTATCTGTCCTGAATAGCATTCTTCAATTAGTTAATGTTTCCACGAATTTTGTTCCGCTAAGAGTTCTGGGTCAGAGAAATAGAAAATAGAGCAAGTAATCTCAATTTGTCCAAAATTTTCATGATTCACTTTCAACTTTGTCTATGTACATTTGACGTAATGATTGACTCAACATTTTTGAAACCTTTATTCTCGCACATTATTCAAATTTATAGGTTATTATACTAATTCCACAACCTCCTGTTACGACCAACTTGAGTTAGGAAAAGGACCCTTTCCGTACCAAATAAATTCTCTAATAAATTCTAGATGTAAAATATCTAGAGCAAGAAGAATTCTGAGCGTCCACAGTGCTCAACTAGTAATTTATAACATTCTAAGTGTGCATTCCGATTAAAAGTATAAATGAAGTTCCATCCAGTTTTCCTAAGACTTGTAATATCAAAATTTGAAAACCTCACATGTTTTCAGGTGCTTGACAGCCCTGCGTGACAATTCCTAGTCAGGTTGGAATAAATGAATCGAATAAAATTCGCCGAACCCATGAAAATGTCAGAAATGACATGTTCTTGCAAATAAATGGCATCCATTCCTCACACTGGTACTTCTCATTAGATTAAATCTTCTTAGTAGGTGTAGAACTGCATTGTGGCGTGTCAATTGCAAGTATTTCGTGAAGTGTGGACATTTCAACAAATAATGGTACTCTCATGTAAATTTAAAATTTGTAGTCCTTCAAACATACGAAGAGTTTTAAAAATATCTAACTGGACTTCGTACTAGGCAAGAAGTTGTCCGATTTTAGAAGGTAAATGATTAGAGAAATCAGTTTACATTACTGTTATTTTTTTCAATCCCGAAGAAAAAATATCAGTTCTTCCATTAATAGGAGGCACCCTTTGTGCCATTTTTTATTCGATGAATTCTGAACCTACATAGAAGGTTGTGGGCTTTCTCCCTCGTAGAAATAGACAATAAGGCATCATTTGACTCAGAATGTGTGATGTCTGAATTTTCTGTCATCGCACAACTCAGGATAGATAACAAGTCGAGCGTATAACCCCTAGTGTTTTTTTAATATCCCTGCAAGAGGACGATGGTCGGCTGGTTCAGGTATGTCCAGACAAAGCTGATGATGGAGTTTTTAGCCTGATTTCTGGATTACAATGGAAAAGTGTTTCTTGCAGTCATAAGTATTAGTAAGAGCATTTGGCGTAGAAAATGGTTTCTACTATGGAGGACTCCTTGACTTGAGACATATACATAGATAGGTAAGGAATGATGGATTTGTCCTAAGAGTCTGACCGGACTGTGATGGATGACCCAGTCGACCCAGAGATTCTGGAATGATATCACACACACAGATCATCATTCAGTCTTAAGTAACAGGCGTTTACTCAAAGCCATTCCCTTCTCAGCCCTTTCTCCTTATATTTATTTGTTCAACACTAGAGTGATTGACACAAGTTAAGTTTTCATGGAGGTTCACAAAGTCAAACAACCGGATTAATTCCTCCCCTCCCCCCAATGCTCTATCAAAAACTAAATCTAAGCTCTCCTCGCTCCTTAAATCCATTCATTCGTGCGTGGCTACCAGACACCTTACAATTCATTTCTCCTCTCAAATCAATTCATTACTTCCGCCACACATTTTTCTCTCCATTGTATTTTACCACTTAATCTCATACTGTTTAGTTTTCTTGCAATTGTGCCGGACCGGCCTACAAATTTCCCCCATCGTCTTAATTATGATTTTTGGAGAAAGTCGACTTTCACTTAACCGCACCTGTTCGGGGCGGTTCCTTAAAACTATGAATTATAGAAAGACTACTTTTATTTGGAGAAAGTACGCCTCACTAGCAAAAATGCCTGCAAACTTTCTCTCAAAAAATTTCAGGAACACATTGACTTTATGTATAGAAATATGACAACAAAGCTTACCTGGCAAGAGTTCCCCATCTGAAAGATATGGCACTACGGAGATGCTCCATGACAGGGACGGCTGAAGTACTCCTGTGTAGGGAAAATAAAATAATAAATGTGTTTATTGAAGTATATCAAAAGTTTAGAATGCAATGCCATGATTTTTGTAACGTTGACGCGTCGGTACAATTTATCCTTTGAATGGATCTAGATTCTAGACATCACACTCCGCGTTCGTGTGTCAACTTCAAACTAGACAAAGAGTCACAATCTCAAAAACTGGTCTCGACAAAGAGATAGGTGTGCTTGGGTTCCAACGAGTAGATAACTGGTGAAACGCTCGAATTATTATTTTTTATTCTTCGATCTCTAGCAACATTTCATTTATCTGAGTATTCCTTATTTTTTTAAGTTATTCGTTTTATTTTTATTGCTTTTACAAAATTGCATTTCAAATTGATAAAACCAGTGATTTCCATAAACATTGGTTCCCAAAACTAAAAATGATTGATTGACAAAAAATTAATTCCGAAAATGAATAAGATTTTAATAATGATTTCATTCAGAAGTATGTAAACCGAGAAATCATCCAACCTGCGAATTTCTAATTTCACTAAGGAAATGACTCATCGACTTTCCCTGTCAATTCAA
Source organism: Protaphorura glebata (assembly GCA_034694305.1). Taxonomy (NCBI): domain Eukaryota; kingdom Metazoa; phylum Arthropoda; class Collembola; order Poduromorpha; family Onychiuridae; genus Protaphorura; species Protaphorura glebata. The sequence continues at coordinate 19,660 of JAQFYE010001540.1, read as the reverse complement.
TTCTTCCCCGAAATTCATTTTATTCATTTATTTCTCCGTTCCGCTCTTAGCTTTTCGTCCTTCTGGTTCCATTCATTCCTGAGGACGTCAGATTTTTATTATCGGTCTGTGCCTGCGTCCCAAGGACAAAGTGCACGACAGAATGAATATATTATCAACATCGTCCCTGGTTTCCTTACAATGCATATGCACGCACGCACCCATTTTCAAGTTGAAATGCTGAGCAGACCTCAAACTCATTCCGTCTCCATGCCCAGAATGTCATTAAAAAACTCAAACTATTTTCGCACACAGGGACAAAAAATAATATTTTTCGTCGACTCCTTTCTTGACTTTCTTCCATACCATGGAGACAGAAGGGGAAACGCACTCAGGACCTACCACGTTTTAAATCGAATTCGTCCAATGAAAAAATAAATTCATTCAAAGACTTATTGTACAAATATTATTAAAACTCAGACATCTCCTTTGCAATTTTGATTTTATTTTCTCTATTTCTGCGGGAGTTATTTGTCTTTCGGTACGATTAGACAACCACAGTAAAAGTATTGTTATCGTATCTATCTTTCGCCGTATCGACATTACAGGGCGTTCCTGAAAAAGCCTCGGATTGTTTGATTCTTATTCGGCGTAGTTACAAGGACACAGTCAAGCTGGAATTAAAAATCTTGTTCAATTAAAATAAAGAACAAGGAAAATAAAATCTTTTTGTCGCCCAACTAAAAGCTGCAAAACTGCATAGGAAAACAACAAAGTGAAAGCACTGCTAAGATTTTCAAGTGGTGGTTGCGTACTAGCTCCAATCAATTTTTGCCCCCCCCCCCCCGCCTCCCCAGTACCCCTCACCTGTTATTTGTTTGAATTTGAACTGAACTTCTGGCCATTTGTTATGTTTGAGCGACCACGCGTGAGTCCAGGAGGAACATTTATTTGAAAACCCATTAAAATGCTTTTCTACAGACCCAAAATCCAAAGGAACCTCAGAGTCAGTCGGCCATTATAACTTTAACCCGTCACCTCCATCACCTGCTGTGTTAATAGTCTTTCCTCTCCCATTACTCCTTCAATGAACTACATTACCTAACATACGAAGACTCCAGGAAATGTTCTTCACCCACCACTATTATTGTTACTCCATTTTATCCTCCTTTCCGGCACCACAAAAATATGTTCTAGTCAATGTGTGTTTAAACTCCAACGACCGGGAATGCAATTTTTACCAGCAATTCTAGACAAACATGTCTACCCGTTTTCATTTTTAATTCTTACAGCCTACCGACCGCGAACAAAAAGTAACAATTCAAAACTGGTTCGAAAGACAGTTCTTGAATTTCAAAATTCAATTTAAAATTGCAACTACTCGAGTTGCTACGGGTTATCCCGCTGCACGTCCCCCAACGCTAACTTTAATATACGTGTATACAAACAGGATCGGAACACCTCTGGGAAAGAGTGACAGGAAAGAGATACACTCATGCATATGACCCCAGGAACATTTCGATTGAGCTCTCTCTTGTGAAGTTCAAAATTTTGGAATTGTGTGAACGGATTGTGTGACTAGAATTTTATGAGGAATCTGAATATACAAGGTTCGGCTCAATCCGACCATATAGAAGCTATAAGGCCCGGAACGTTCATAAAGTGCATGTGTGTCGGTTAATTTTCTGGAGAGGTGTTCCAATCTAGTGTGGACCTCCGGACCGTATTTCTATCATAGAGCGACCTACGTAACGTGAGAAAGCCTCGATCGCAGTTATTTCGCCTAAAAATACGGCCGGACTGGAACATATATATTTTGACAGGATGACCCATACCATTCATTTGGTGTTTTCCTAACGACTACTTGTACAAGTACTACTACAAGTACTAGAGTAGCTCCAGGCCAGGTTTTTAGATCAAATCTATAAGATACTCGAATTTCCTAACCTTAAAAGTCTCCCTTGACTCTCCACCGTGACGGCAAAAAGTAATAAACTTTCTCCACCATTATCACTCCAGTATGTAACTTCCATGACGTCAGCACCGACTTGCACTTTCGACCTAGAATAAAAAAAACACATAAAAATGAGGATGACAACCTCAATATGATAAAAAACCAATTTTCCAATTGGTTGTCATTGTCATCGACGCCCCCACGAAATGATAACATTATAAGTGTGTGAAATCCCGGGGAAAATTATTAGGTAGATATATTTCTCCACCTGCACAATTCAAAATTCCATCGTTTTCCATTTTTATTTCACTCGTTCTGGTTATTTATATGAGTTCTAGTCAATATCTAATGGTCGAAATCTACAAACTAGCTAGATTAATTTTTGCCCACGTCTCATATTTAACGTAGATTGCTAATTCTCAGGTTCTAATAAGGCGTTCTGCGACAAATTCAATGAATCTTGAATAATGCACCTGCTAATTATGGAAACTAATAATCTTGCTAATTAAGTAAAAAAAAAAGTCAACCGTTGAAATTTGCACAAGACCCAAGATAGACAACTTGTTGAAATTAATGAGTAAAGCTTTGATTACTTGCCTCGTCAAACAATGTAATGTAGCATGCGAAAATGTCAGAAAGACTAGGCGTCATTTGACTTGAGCGAGCTCACCACTCATTCCTGTCTTATTAATTAGGAAACTGGGTTGCGTGAGTTTGGTTTATTAATTAGGGCTCCGAGTTATGACAAAGACTATCAACGGATACCCACAGTTGTATATTAATTATAAATGAACTGTAAAATGAACTAGACGGAGAAATTACTCTATTCGGAGTTGTCATCTTAGTTTCGTCTCTGCGGGTAGTCGGGAAAATGTTCTTCTTTCTCCAATTACAGAGCCTATTCTGAAATACAATGGTTGTCTTACGTTCCAGAGATACACACTTCACTTATTTACATAAACAGCCTTGGAATCGGTAGGAAATGTTCACGTGAAAGGTCAACACCTAGTTCTGTTTCAAAATTCATCCAGGACCACAAAACCCATAAAAAGACCGCCATGTTATTTATACAATGTTGAATGAAACATGGCTCGAAGTTTTATGATCCTAGCGTTGTTGGTCGTTGGTCTGGGCTGTCCTAAAATTAGTAACTTATTCCACCGAGAGTTAGAGAGTCGAGTATTCATAAACTCATTCATAAAATAGTAGGCATTTCAGACTTGTGTACAAGACTCAAGGTACCGCAAATTCCTATACTTCTTCTTTCTCCCTAAGTCTTCTGAAGAATTCCAAGTGTTCCAAATCAGATATTGATGTCACAAATCCCGATAGTAACCCAGCGCGTCCGCAGATCGACAGAGGTAAAATAATTCGCATGACAATTAAATTTCAGTTTGTCTTACGGCAACCCAGCATTTTATTTTCTTGGACGATAGTAAATCATTAATAAAATATAATCAATCCTCCGAAATCAGTTGATGGTTCAATACCACGGCCAGTCAGGGTATGAAGGTTCTTTTGTAACACGGATCGCGTGTACATGGTTTTGTGGGACCCTACACAAATTCCGTTTTGAATTTTAGATTGGAAAAGACTCACAATACGCTTCCAATTCCACCGCAACGTACCTCGTACTCATACTCGTAGAAATACATACAACATCTCATGTAAAATTGGGAATGGGGAAAATGAATCTTTCAGGATGCACGGGTGGAAATTAAATGTTTACCCCGAGCCCACGGCAAGAGAACTAGTCTGAAATCTACCGGAAATAAATTCTAATGAGTTTTCATATATTTCCGCTCTTTGGGCATCAAAATCAATGCGGCAGAAACAGTTAAGTCTGTGTTCCCTACCCGATACAGCCGGCGAAAGGTTTACAAATAAATGTGTAACAAGGCAACGCAGCATCTGCATTTAGAATCGGACTCAGGACACAAACGCTGCCATTCCGTTGCCAATGACAGATTTATTGCTCCAAGGAATATTTCGACAAAATACCGTAATTAACGTGTTAGAGTCCCTCAAATTAGAAGGACCCCTGACCTGTAATGGTCTCTTATTTGTTAAAGGGAAGAACTCAAGATTAGAAACAGTTCTCAAAACATCTATCGAAGAAATACAAGGATTGCAGTTCTAATTCGCTAAATACGGTACGGTCTGATGGTTCAAATCCATGGGACGGCAACCTATTGTATTCAGTACCTCTGCTAACGGTAGATAACTAAATAAGAGACTTGAGGCAATAATTCAACGAAGGTCCCTTGAAGCAATTGATTGACTAAAATTAAAATTATTCAATCAGATAAGATCATACTAGAATTTGGGACAGACATAAAATACCCGACACAGGCATGACAACTCCGCCCCAGGAAAGAAAGTTACTTTAATCAAATCTAGCAGCAAACTTTCTCCCTCACAGCGCTGATTTCAATTGACTAGATTACTCCTCCCGATAAATTTCAAATTACGTGTGACAGTGAATTAAAATCCAATTTCAATTTGAGTTTCACTCGATAGTGCTGAGTGTGGGAGTTGAAGCAATTAACCAAGGAAATGAAATGTTTCTTTTGGGTCTTGTCCAAGGATGTTAGATATTGAAACTTGTGTATGAAATGTTAGACTGATTGTGTCATGCAGACATGATGCTGATGCTACCCATATTTTGCATTGAATTAAATGGGGTAAAAAATTACAAAATAAACGTTCCGTTCACTTAAAGTCATAACGTTTGTGAAAACTTCCTCCGGAAATTAGTGAACGTCCATGGATTTCCTACGCTGTCAAAGTTTTTTTTAAAGTGTCTGTCATAAGTTAGAAGGCCGGAGGGTGGATGGATGACAAAAATGCCATTTAACTTTCTCCGCTTTCTCACACTCCGATTTCCGTCAAAAAAAAGTTCCAACAGAACGGAAAAGTGGGATTGGCGATGTAGTAGTTGGAAATTGAACTCATCAGTTAATGTCAATGTCGCTCTCAAAAACCAGCTCCAGCTTTTCTATTGCATGCAACGCTACAGCCGACAAACTTATGCAAACTCATCGAATATGTACCAGGGCTGTAATAGACCATACGTAAGGTCTTAAAATATGAACAGCTCAAAAATATAATTCTCTTTTCAAAAAATTGATATTTACGCCGTCTATAATGTAAAACAATCAACGCTCTCTATATATCGAACTCTCGAAATATGTAAAAAATCGTTTTATGAAAAGCCAAGCTGTGTGAATGGAAAATCAATATAATGTCTAATTTCATGTGTCTACCTTGAGCTCTGTGATCTCCACAGACCACCAAAAGTCAAAATTGGTCATTTTAAGAGGTCACTAGAATTGACCTCTCAGGCTATGTCCTTCAAAAATATTGGTCACGATGTTGATGGCAAAAAGCATTGGCTCGGTAGTGGTAAGGTCATTTTGATGACACATTAGAGCACAGCTAAACATGCAAAGTGTTGAATCGGGAGAAAGAGAGACTGTGACGATTTCCTTGGAGAGAAAAAGAAGGAATATAAAATGAGAACAGCTCTTGTTTCGAATCTCGTCATTGTGTCATGGGCATGAGAGCGGGATTGGATACGGAGAATGAGAGCAGTAAAAGCCGTCGGCAGTAAATAAGTACGATTGATGAAAGACAAATATTTGCGTGAGACATGGAAAAGCAAATGAGTGCCTAAAACGACGAGATTATCACAAGTTGAGTTTCTGCAAAGTCCCAAACAGTCCATGTAAAGAGAGCAAGTGTTACAGAAAGTGAAAAGCAGAAAAGAGCAAACAATCAAGTACACACACGTATAGGGTGGTTCATAACCATTGGCTATATTTCCAACTGCGCATAAGAATGTTACATACATAGTGCATCCAACCAGCTAAACCGAACAGACTAGACTATGTATAAATTGATGATCTCTACTATGGGGAACTAAACTACATGGCTGAATGTGGAGTTATTTCGGTTCATTGAATGAACTATTCACCATCATAGCGGCACGACATTCAGAATTAATTAAGTTAAATGTAAATAATTCAGAATAGATTGCGGAAATGTTATCTATTCTTAATTAAAAATTGTGGACATGCTTTCTATCAAAAACACACAATTAGATATGAACGCCCAGTAATTTATTGTCGACTATAATTATACTAGTGCTAACTCCAGATTGTGTCCGATTCTAAAACATGTATTTTGTTTAACAACCACCGTACGATGCTGGAGAAGGGATACAGAGGTGGACTAAAGACTACGAATCACTCTGTGCACAGAAATTGAAAGTCCAGATATTTACAAACAATGGATAGAAGAGAGGAAATCTTAAAGACTCGCGAAAGATGGTTTAGAAAATAGAAAATAGAAAAAGGAGAGAGTAGAGAGTGTAATGTAGTAATGTATGGGTTAGGAAGGAGGTGGTCCTGGTAGGTTCGTTATTTGCCTTAAGGAATCGATGACAGTGTCCGGAGAGTGTGCGGACAAATAAATTGTCCAAATGCTCTCTTTTTTTCTTCATACTGTCCCACCGGGAATTGACTTCCGTCAGTTTCCATTAAAACTTCTCTCTCTTAGCCATTAAGTCTGACTCAGTAGACCCGTAAACTATCCTTAACGCCTCTCCCGTCCCCAAACCTACCAACGCTTTTACTTTCTCCACCTTTCTTTTCTTTCGTTCTTCATTTCATACAACATCACATATTCTTCCACACCATGCAAATGTTCATGACCAACCACCGAAATCATAACAGATCCTTGTAAGGTGTAGAAATAAGCATAATTCATTTCTTAGGCTCACAAAAAATCCAAACCAACAAAAACACGCACCTCATGACATAGTCTTGATCTGGCTCACAGTGAATCCCTCATGAGACAAAACAATGGATTTCGGAAGTTAGTAACAGTTTCCGCTCTGGCGGGCAAACCCAGCATGCTTTGTTATATAACACTGTGGATACAATTTGAACTGATTGGCCGGCCAGGCCGGAACAACTTAGTGGGAAATGCAGCTAAAATTTAATGAAATGTCATTAAGAATTTAATTAATGTGAAATATGCTTTTGGCGTTCTCCAAGAAATTACAACAGAAACTAAACCAAGAGCGACAAAAATCCAACAGATGTGAAATCCCTCGTAGAAATAGACGATAAGTCAACATTTGACAGAGAATGTGTGATATCTGAAGTTTGTCACCGCACAACTCAGGATAGATAATAAGTAAAGAGTATAACCCCCAGTATGATTGAAGTAAAACAATACTAAAAGGAGACGCGATTTTCCTTTAAAAAGATAAAAGTAAATGGAATTGTCCAGACAAAATAGCCTTCGGCAGTGACAGACAAAACGATTGTGTCAAACTTGAACTCTCTGAGAAAATTCGTTCACTTTTAACGTCCACTTAAACGAGAGAAAGTCTACAATGTCTATATGAAGAAGAATCCTAAACGTTATGACACTCAGACATAGATATAAAAAGTGATAGTTGGAGGAATTATCTGCCGTACATCCTTTCTTCACCTCTGCCGCCTCCTCGGAATATTAAATTATTTTTCTTCAACAAGTTTTTCTAACATAAAAGATTTAGAGTAAAGTCTCTCGAAACTCATAAAAAGAACTTTAGGAATGGGATTGTGCAATCCAAAGTTGCTCAGATGTTCGTGATGGGTCAAGTCACCAACATGACCCAATTTCTAAAGAACTAAAAAGAAAGGAGAATAAGTTGAAACTTTCATTGGTTTACAGGTCCTTAGACTCGACTCCACTCCAGTGTTAGCTTTTACTTCCATTCCATAAGAAAGTTTTTCACGTCCTAAGTTTTCCAATTTTTTGGAATTACGTGTCATCTTATTACTTCATCTGACTAGCGTCAATTAAGAAAAGACGGAGTTTTTATTTCTATAAAATAATTCTACCGGCTTAAAGTATAACAAAATTACTCAATTGAGGAGTCTACGCATTACTCCATCCTAAACAAAATTAAGTTTTCTGAATGCACCACTGCGTAATTCCAAGAAATACAGTTCTCATTATTTTTCTTGGTTCAGAATTCAAGTCCTAGAATTTACGAGAGATAGAATTCACCAGAAAGACATCGCGTGTGCAACCTCTTCAATAAAAAATCTCGAATTAAAGCTCCACGAATCCACAAATACGTATGTTGCAGGAAATATGCAAACTGCATATGCAGTATATAGAATATAAATTGTTATTGCATAAACTGATATGACTTCCATCTAATAATGAAGTTCGCATTTTAATTGTCGTTCTTCAATACGCATTGAAGAAACTGTATACAAGCTAAACGCTTTTAACTTTCTGAGCAGAACACGAATTGACCGTAACATGCACCTTGTATTTACTTGTGGTTACTTTTAGGCTTTTCGCAAGTACGAACGTCCCAATGTTCATTAATGTCTCGGAAAAATGTAATTAAAATTGAGATTAAGGTGAGACATTTGAGAGGTGAAATTGTGCAAGCGGGACATATTTGTACTTTCTAGTTTCATAGAAGAAAATATACTCACAGAATCGGATGACTCCCGGTCACGTCTCGAACAAGTTGGTAGAGGGTTGAGAACATGCCTTGTGAACCCACCAGGGCTCTGACTTGCGTCCATTCACACTCGTACGTCTTCAACGGCCAACAGAATACAACCTCCTGGGTCAACAAAAATCATTACAAAAATTAATGCATCCGTACGTTAAGACCATAATAAAGAGAATAATTGTCCTATTTTACTAATATACGGTCTAAGACGAAAAACGAAGCCAGGGAGAACGAAAAATTAGGAGGTGAGAAACCAAGGTCTTTATGACCAGGTGGTCTCAAAGATGTTTCAGAACTGACTACAGTTGTAGATCATTTTGAGTTTAGTATTGGCAATCCTTAATTGGTGAGTAAATTGTCTCTTACGTTTGAATTTGTGGATGATGGATCAGGAGTGATGAAGAGAAGAGCTACGCGGGACAGAACATCTAGAGGAATCACATTCCTCAGACAAGACGTCGAATGAACTCCTTTGACTTGCACAACTTCTTCATCTTTAGTCTGAGTCTGAGGCTGAAAAAATCACAAATTAATCAGACTCATAATCAAAAATTAAAACAAGATTAATATTTTGTGGCATAGTCGTACAGGCTACGTTTTTTGCTTCGCTATGTCGACGGTGAATGTTTTAACGCGCGCAAGGTATGGTCAAACATTACCGCGTATTTTTCGAACCTATTTGTACGCTTCCATCTATCTGGCCTAGGGAAGATACCCTAGAGAGAGAAACCATTTTTAAGCAACCGCCATAAATTGTCAGCCCAATGACCAAGGTTATCGTACCCACGGAATAATTAAGAAATGGTAGAGAACTGTAAATACGGCATTTTAATCATCATTCGTCATCATTCCTCATGAGAGCAGAAATTTGACCTCAAATGCAAAAGTTATTTCAAAAGAACTTATAGAAAATTAATTAGAAGTAAACTGCGTTTCTTACTCAGGATAGAAAAGGATGAATACAATGAAGATGTGTCCTTGTCCTACTAGTAACAAATTAGCGAACAAACAGACTAATTGGAAGAGAAGCAGGGGGCTGAGGAACATAGAATATTTCGTTCTAGATTTGAGGATTAATTGTTTACTAATTAATGGGTTTGAGGAGGAGGATGTGAATAGAAATCCTTAATTGGTTTGTGGGGCCATGGAGGAGTAATAAATAGAAATGATATGAATACCTTCTGAGTCGAAGTCTCTTCACTGATCAAGCTCCCAGCTACCCGTTGGAGTCCAAGGTTTACCTGTTCATTAGGAGAAACAAATTAATGAACTTTTCTTTGAAACATTCATGCACTACCACTGTAGTAATTATCTCTCTCTGCCAGCCGTAGAATTATTCTAGGACTGGGAGTTCAAATAGACTACACTAGGCCTTGAATTATATGAATAACTTAGGTGTACGGTACACACAATTAATGAATCTTCATTCATTCAAAACTACAATAGGGAGAAAGTAATACTTTCTATTTTCTCGAGGATTTTGATCCAGAATTGCTACAAAACATCAGAACCGGTTGAACCTTTCCTACGATTATCACTAACTACATATGTTACAGCAAAATAAATAATCAAAATGTAAACCAATATCACCAGAGATAGAAGCAATAAGAAAAATGTACGTGTATATCACTACTAGGGGTCAAACTTCGCAGGGGTTAAAACCAATTTCAAAGGAACTTAGACCTGGAGATACGATTTCAGGCCATGTTAAGTGATAATTTTGACGCAGTGGTTTTTGTCGAATCTATGAGGTGTACAGAAATAAAAATAACCTTAATGTGAACCTGAGAGTCTGAATGTGGTGACTGGAAAAGGGTTGACTCAAAAATTCCAATGTTTGACCTTTCTAGGTCAAGGTCAAGTTGAGGAAAACCTTAGAGAAATGAAGAACCCAATCTGCGAGGCCACTTTAACATAGCGAGAGAGCTAAAAAGGATAATGTTTTCTTTCATTTTTTTCTCTGTTTTCCCTCAATTTCACCTTGACTTAGAAATGTCAAACATTGGAATTTTTGAGTCAACCTTTTCCAGTCACCACACGCAGGCTCTCAGGTTCACATTGAGGTAATTTTTATTTCTGTACACCTCATAAATTCGACAAAAACCACTGCGTCAAAATTATCACTTAACAGCTTGAATTCGTATCTCCAGGTCTAAGGTCCTAAATTCAATCCAAATCTCATTCCGAACCGGCTAACTTCCAATGTCACGATTTGCTACAATTTATCCGACTGTGTATCTATCAATTCAGACTTAGATTTTATCTGTACTCATGGTGTGGTCTAGAAAATCCAAATCCACTCAGTATTCAAGTTTTAAATCTTTTTAACGTGAGACAACATGTGAAATGTGAGAGTGGAACAAGGAAATTATATTTGCTTGTTTTTCAACCTCACAATTTACCCGACCAAACATCCGAGGAATCAGTACCTAGCCACCCTTGACGATTTTACTGAAATGCATAAATTGAAGAGGAGAATTGTAAAACAAAAAGCCTTGGTGGATCAATGCGATCTCTACGTGCGTAAGTATTCCATGGAGAAAGTCGCATAATGCATGCATATAGGTGTACATGTGTCCCAGACAACAAGTCAAATCAGACAAGATCGATCTGCACGTTTTGGTCTCAGAAAGTATAGTCATAGTCATAGGACGCAACATATGTTGAACCCACAGCTTGCAGTATAAAAATAACTTAAGACGACCAAGTTTTCGGAGTTATTTGTTCAAAATTTCGGACACTTCATCAATTATGTACCGGCTTGACTTGTTGTCTGCGACATATAGTGGTCCACGGGTGGCTAAGCTAAGCTCATTACAGCCTGGCCATAAGAATATTAAATAATAAGCCTGTCCTCTCATCATCATCAGTCTTTCTACGACCGAGCTGAGGACTTCCTATGATATATCCATATCTTCCATCAACCAACGCAGTGGCCCAGGAAAAACAGAAGTGTCTTCTCAGACATTTCTAATTTTGAAGGAAATTAGGGAATGGTTGATGAACAACTGCGCATACTAATTCCATACATACTACATAGCGATGCATCAAGAGCTCAGTAGAAAATCTGACTGTAATCGGGCTATGGTGGGTGCTAAGCCGCAGTGTCCCTGAAATCATGCATTTCCTTCCAAAAATACTGTTTCCTTCATCACAGATTAAATTAAACCCACATTCCCATGCATGAAATTGTGGAAAGCATCGACACGTTTTAATTAAGTTGATTAAAAACTAACGATTATTTCTGGGCTCAACTCAGGGCGAAATGACACTCGGTGTGTTGAGTAAACTGGATTTCCAAATTAGATTTTTTTTAGCTTGAGATTTCTGTACGCTAAAATATACCCTTTGAATTGTTGTATTAGTCTAGAAAATTTCACTAGAGGGAGGAGTTATCGTTGATAAAGTTAAAGATGTTGGAATATGAGAAAATGTTCTAAAAGATGAATTTACAACCGTATGTATATCTCACCTAACAAAATTGTGTACCACCGCGGCTCTAAAAATTGTGAAACACCCAATTCCTACAGCGCTTCCATTAAAATATGTCAACTCATTCGACTTTTCAGAAAATCAAGGAAGCCGGAAACATTAATTGCTAACCGAGTTTCTACAACTAGACTCTGTGTTTTTGAATATCGCATTTTTTTAAAAATCGAAGCATCCACACATAAGTTGGTATGTCCATAGATGATCTGTGAAATTCAAGGCATAAGTCATAATATTTTTGAGTAAAGTCACCACGACATGCTAAGTATTCAGTGAAGAAAAAATATTGTACCACCGCAAGGGATTTCGACACTTGAGCTACATTGCTTGGTTTGAAATAATGCCTGCGACACCCATTCATACGGAATCCATATCTGGGTGAAACCTTAGGAAACCTTGTGGTTGAATAATTACGACTGCCAGGCATAAACCCATTCACGGTGGTGATAGCCAGGAGAAAATATGACAGGAGAAACAACAGTAATTTCACTGTGTGCCAACTAATGCAACCACAGCACAATAAATACGCCAGGTAATGGAGAACTAGAAGTGGTCGCCTGGCTTTTAGCGTTGGATCGAGTTCGAAAGTGATATAATAAAAATATATTTATTCCGGAAGGTCCAAACAGAACAGACCTTTATTAAATTTCATTCCAAACAACAGCCTGACCAGTGACTACGGGAAAGTGTTATAGTTCCAGTTCCGCCGATAGCCAGGAAGCTACGATCCAGGAGCTTATAATGCAGTTTTATTGAAAATTCAGAATAATTTTGGGGTAATTCTATTGTTCAAATTATTTGTCGTGTAAGTAAAATCTGCAAAATTGCTCAAGTACAAGTATTGATTGTTTGCTCATCACATTCCGAACCGTATTTATTTCAAAAGAAAGATTGAGGCTAAACAAAGGCCAACAACGAAGACAGGATGCTCGGTGTAAATGCGGAAGACAAATATTAGGGACAAATCCTACTTGGAGGAATCTAATTTCTGACCACCCTGGTATGAACATCCTGGGTGGAAGCCAAACCACAGGCTCAAAGTATCAAGATCTCAATATATCTACCTGATCTCATTATTGGAATGCCTTGAATTTCTCGCCTCGCCAATCTTGAAGCTCCATTGATAGATTGGATTGGATTCTTTATTTACGTGTTTTTTCCAAATGCATTCACACATACAAGTATGCTCGTTGATTGTCTCACAATGGTAACACAAAAAACTAAATACTCACTAAACTAAAAAAAAGACTACATACTAGCTCATCGTCCAGGCCAAAGCAAAAACGTCGAACTAATTTATCAGAAGTGAAAGCCGAATGAAAAATTGCCTGAACACTTGATTAAGTAATCGAGATAAAAATCCCTAAGGAATTTCTAAGTAACAACAATATAAGAAAAAAAAAGTTAACCAGTAATAGAGATCGAACCTCTTCATTACCACGGTGAGAACTTTTCCTTCTGGCCGTAATTAATGACATTTCATTAATTTTTTTCACGCGTTTCAGTAGAATGGTGTAAACTTTCTAATTCAGTCGTCAGTCCATTACATAGCAACCATAGCTCCTTCGCTATGTTGGGGATTTGATCAGTTGGGGAGACAAATAGACAAGGCTAATGCCTGAACAGGTGCTTCTCCACTGGAATTTTCGCTAAGACAAGTGATCATTCTTCGGGCAAATCGTAAGCAATTCTGTCCCTTACGAGAAATACGTGTTTGTCTTGTCTGGCTATGTCTTAAAGCGATTGTCCACTAATGAGACGTTAAGAGCAGTTAAGGCTGAGATATCGAAAATTGTGCTGGTATCTTCATTGATTCTTAGGAGGCAAAATCGACCTTTCCAAAAGACTTATTAAGCGGAATTGAGGTGAGAGGATTCTGTGGTAACCATGTAGCCAAAAGAGAAGCCGGTAGGAAATGTGTGACGTCAGAGTTCTCTAAATTGATTTCCAATGCTAATAACTTTTCCTGTCTCACATCTCTAAGAATACAAAGACGAGTAGGAAATCCGTATGAAACGAAGGAGTCCTGCAAAGTAGGTAGAATTCCAACTTCGGAGTTCATGCCCTTGTATGTATGTATGTTAAGGAGGAGGTCTAGGGGAACAATAAGGTACTGCCAAGCAGTTCATGCCCTTATAATATATCTACTGGGTGGTTCATATAACCATTCGGCATCGTGTATCCAATTAACAGAAAACTCGCCAAGAAACCAAAACAGAAGTATTCCTCAAAGGCTGGACTAAAGACAAAAATTACAAATACCATATCTATTCTACTCTACGTTGAAAGGAAGCAATAAAACTTCCAACAACTTAATTTAGAATTTAACTGTCTATTCGTATTAGTGATAGAAGTGTTCGAAAATAAGGGTTATTAAATTCAAACTATAATATTTAGAGTTGGAATTGTACGGATCGGAGCTCGACCGCGATTATACAGAAGGAAGTGAACCATTTCATAGTTATTTTCCAAACTTCTGAAAATATGATCCTATAATGATCTCGGAACAAAATCTATGGATCCTCCGAGAATTCTAGTTTTCTCAATTCGTCGCTACATCATTGCATTGTGCTCTGGGGCAGTCATGCGGGCGGACAACTTCGTTTCCGGTTATCTCTTTCCAATTTTCGTATTCTAGCTGAGGCTCCCACAAAAGTAGCTGACGAATCTTGTAGCCAAATATTTCAAAAGTCTTTTCAACTTCTTCATCCATAAATTCAATGTGCAATAGATCCGATGTCTTCTATGAATTTTGAAAGTTTTTACGTAACGAGATACATTTGGGGTAAAATGCTCACAATTAGCAGACAATCACTTACATTATAAATTTAAGAATATCGGAAGTCTGACAAAACGTATATTCGTCGGAATCTAACTTACATATCAGAATCAATTGTTTTTAAATATATATTAGCAGAATAGAATATTTTATGCGACTGAATAAAGTCAGTTCTTGTCTATCGATTGGTCAAATCTTCCACAAAAGTCGATTACATAAAGTAGTGTCATCATTTAGCTGATTATTTCTATTAAACTGTAGCAAAGTTCTGGATAAGTCCATATTATGAGAGAAAGTTGGAGAATTTGTGTCCCGAGGAAAGAAAAATTAATCTAAACTTGTCTGGACTTAAAGCTCTTGCCTGAACTTAAAGGAAGCAAGATAAAAATCAGAGTTGAGCTCGTGAATAAGCTCATTGGATTGGGAAATGAAAATGAAGGAAGAGAAGTGCGGAGACTTCACTCGTTTCCTTTCCTAGTTAGCCGTGGATGATTGAAATAATGATTAAGTGGGAATTGAAACTCCTTTATCCTCATCAATTTGATCAAACGAAGTAGAGTCTGGAAGAAAATCTATATCTAGAGAAGAGTCGAGTGACCTCTTCACAATTTGCACACTTCGTTAGTTGAAATTTGCCAAGCTCAGCTCGTTTAACGCTGCGCTGAGCTCAGGACATGAACAGAAAGATCCAATCCAAGACTTCAACTCTAAACACAGGTAATAGAAAGGTAATTCTAAATGCGAAAATCCAAATCCTTGCAAAAAAGAGAAATTTTGATTACGTTGTCTGCGTAATCCGTGGCATAAGCAAAAAATTCTATTAGTGAAGGCCTGAATTAAAATTAAATTAGGCTGACTTCTCTAAATAGAGTGTGACAGGAGAAGATTTGCATCGAAATGAGAATTGTATTTCAAATCCGCCATTCTTTTCATTACTCTTCATTTCCATAATGAAGACAGGGGTTTCTCTGGCCTTCTTTTCTGTAAAAAATACAGGACGACTAAAATAATTCAAAAAAAGGATTGACTTCTTTGTAAAGTGTTTATACAATATTGTGTCACCACTGCAAAGCCTGCCACCCAAAATGAATTCTTGATTCTCAAGACCTTGCTCCGAAATAAGACCTCTTAAGACTGATTGAAACATTTTCCGAGCCAACACCTGTCGGAAAAGTTTGAAATGTTGAAAGTTGAAAAGTTTTATTCTTTTCCAACTCTCACAAGCTTTTTGTCTTAGGATTCTGTCTGATGTATTGATTGATATCACACAAACGACCCACTCGTACAGCTCTCAGACCTCCATTATTCAACTTCTGATGCTTTCAACATTCCACTCTTTATTTCATTTCATCCTTCCCGTCATATGCATTATTCACAATCAGATTTGTTCCCTTTCTTCTTCAACACACTCCCTCTACTGGCAAGTGTCGCGAATCACACAAGACTGAAAAACGTTTATTATGACCTCACATTAACATATGCGCTGGTATGCTCATCGATTGTATTACATTCCAGAAACACAAAGTAAGGGTCATTTTATTTTAGAAGAATTCCTCAAAGAAAAACATCTGTCCGGAAAGCTATTTACTCTTTGTACACTTTGTAAAATACTTGGTGGTCATAAAACGGATTCCATGCTTGTAATAATAAGAAAACATGAAATAGAGTCCTGAATCAAGTGAGATTCTTAAGCTCCAAAACCTGAAACGTAATGCGATATTACTTAGGTTACATCGTGTAAATACGTGGTAGCCTATGACGGTAATGCTAATCTTGCCCGGAAGTGCGTGCTAACCGGCATTCAATTCAACTCATAATTGTAAAATACCGTCGTAGAAAGTCCATAAGCGGAAAAGTACAAGGTGGTTCATAAAATTTTACCTCATCTCCACGTCCAAGTAGGTGGAGGTTTCGAGAAATAAAAGTATACCTCCCATTTTTTAATATTAGTAGTGGTAATAAAATGGCTGGAGAAAGTAGTGTGGGGCAAATGTTTCTGAACCACCTTGTAGTAGTTGAATCAATGACTCACCCTTTGGGATGAATCTGAGGCTGAGTCTTGAATTGACTGTGGATACCAGTCTTGTGGTTGAAGGAGTGACAAGACAGAGTCAATATTTCCAAAGTTTACGGAATTCCCATTAACAGTCCGAAGCCAGTCACCTGTCGAAAACAAGACGATAAAATAAACTGATAAGGTCAGGATTTCCAAGAATGTGTTAGACAAGAAAATTGTTGTGTTTACGTTCTTCGATTTACTAATAAATACTTTAATTTAACAACAAGAGCTGACATTAATTGGTTTTATTCGTGAATTGCATGTGGTACGGAACGGAAGAATTTATAGCTAGCCATTCTCTTACAGAAGTGCAAACAATTCTTGTTCAACACACGCTATCGCTAAAAACTAGTTTTCTTTACAACCCAACGTTCTAGGATTCACGATTTTCATAAACAACTGTTCATTGATTATTAACCACCCAACTCCTCATGCTTTGTTCCTGCACTCTTAATCAGAGTGGACCATTAACGCGAGAGCACCTATAATTCATTTAATGTATTGTTGACTTGGTAAGACACTGAAATATTCCCTAACTTGAAACTTGAAATCATCACTCCAAAAAAACCATCACTATTTGCGACAATTAAAGTACATATATAAGTAGTACACCGAATCGCACTATATTGAGCGATACCGCACCACTCAGCTAACTTAAGGGATACATGCGTAGTATTTTGTGCCCTTACACGAAGTTCTTCAAGGATTTTGCACATTTTGCATGGAATTGTTGTCAAATCCATAATGGACGCGTAGCTGCACAAAAATGTGTTGGGACTTTATATTTTTGAAGGATGGTGGTTGTGGTCAGTATATAATGTGATATCACACATTGGAGTGTTTGTCCAGCCTGACACTGTGTCCACAGTTCCCATGTAACAGTCACTGCAACCACTTCATCACTCGGATCTTAACACGCAATACGGTTCAAATTTCGTGGAGGATTATTTTTCTTTCCGAGGTAGAACAATGACAAGAAGAATGTTGAAGACCAAATCCATGGTCGACTCCTATGTACTACATGACGGACACGGAGAAAGTCAGTCAATATTTAACACATCCACAGATGACATATCACACGCTCACCCTTAGTCTATGTCGTCGGATTGAATTGACCGAGCAAAGCTGTTTTCTTGAACCAAGCACGTGTTTTATCAAAAATCTTATGGAATCCCAGCAGTATCCAATAGTTTTAATTCCTCTTCACTGGTCAAGTGAAAGCTTAAGGCTCGTAGGACCGCGCAGCCCCTCTTGACTTTTTCACGACTTCCTTATTTCTCCTTACTTTCTCCTTTGGTGAAAGTCATTAAGAATGTATATGTTTCCGTAGGAACTCGTTTCACGTTCAAGAAATCAAACGAGTTGAGCTTTTCCCTGGAGTAAAACTTACAAGGGATACTTTTACGATGTGAATATCAAGTTAGTCAAAATAATTATTCAATTCAAGTGTCATTATCAAGCACAAACCTTACAAGGGCTGATAGCCGATCCGCCTGCTTTTATATTATATGTATTTATCATGAATGCTTTAAAAGGCTTTCACAAGTACAATGGAATGCTTAGTGTTTGTCCCATATTCCAGACACTCATGATATTACACACCAGAATATCTGACGATCGATCCGACATGGGAAGGGCATAATTGGTTCCAATAAGTAAAACCTTTGAAAATGCTAATGACGCGGGAGTTCGATCCTTCAGTCAGATATGATGTTTGGAGGTTTTTTCCAAAATCGCATTCTACAATCATATGTCGTCCCTCGTGAAGATACTGAGAAGTTAGAAAAGATAAAAACCTTATTTCTTCCGATTTATCTGTTTGCCTGTCTCCTACCTTTTCCCGGGCGTACTTTAAGGCTGAGAAGATTCTGGATCTTGGTCTTTTAGTATTTACTTCTCACTCACAAAATCCTAGAGACCCCTTCAGGCTCATCTCCGTTAGTGAGTGGGCTAAATGGAATCCTTCAGCTAATATAGTGGCACAGGACAATCTTACGATTAAAGTTGAGTTGGCGGGTTTCCTCTATTGTGAGCTCAAGACGACTAATGCTTTTCCTCTATCTCAATGCTCAGACGGCTAAAGCTTATTATGTAGCTGCCTCAGGAAACGGAGCGTTGAAAGGGAATAAGACAAACAAAAAACACTTTCATTTCTTTAGTCTCAACTCAATAACTTTCTCCACTTCTCTCCCAGTCTTCTTCCTCCCAATTATTTACGTTCCAACTTAAATCTATAACTGGAAACAGGTTTCAATTTAAGGCGGAGAAGGGTGTCCAAAGGAATTACTCATGTCAGATTCTCGAGAAACTGACTCTTTTACTAAAACCGCTCACTCAATTGTGACAGAGCCTTCATCGTTTCGGGGTTAGATCCCTACTGCATACAAAGTGCACTGGTGACGTTGAGTAGTATTAATATTTTGAATTTTTGAACAGACTTCCTTAATCGTACGTCTTATGCAATTCCATTTCTATTCCTGATGTATGGTAGACTATAACTTGTTTCCTAGAAGAGATCTTATCGGGAGAATGCATTACGAATGAGAAATTACTTTCTGGGAATTTAGTCGCAGTTAAAGACCATGGTGGGCACGCTAAGGCTAGGACTCAACGGGAAGTTCGTCTTAGGGTAAAGTAGTTCTTAATACTTAGAAGAAATAAACATTGGACTATTCAAATAAACGAGTCAGGTTTTAGAGTTTTGTCTTCCTGTTCATTTGCACTTTCTGTTCGTTGTCTAGCTCTGGTTAGTTCTCTTGCCTTAGAGGAAAGCAGTAGTAAGAAGACCCCATCGTAGACGCCACCCATGCCCACCCATGTTGGGGAGGACCCATGCCGTGCTGACCCATGTTGGGGAGACCTCAGCCG
>JAQFYE010001539.1:0-22390 GCA_034694305.1 Protaphorura glebata | reverse complement strand
AGTGAACAAACATTCCTCGATCCAACCCATTTCACAAACGACCAGTTTTTAGTAGTTTCACTATAGCAAATTATTCAAAGATACTTGTTTTGCAATGAAGTATGTCAACAAGACTAAGTAATTTACGGTCAACGAACTCCAGAAGCACCCTTTTTTACTAAAGGAAATTAAAAAAAAAGACATTTTGATACAAAATTGGAAATATTTTCCCCCCAGAATCAGAAGCCATACCACTCCTAACTTGTAATGCTTTTATTTCTACTACAAAATTTTATATTCCATCTTTATTCATGTATCCGCATTTGTTTCCTCAACAAAATACTGGTCCCACAAACATTGCGATTAATTGTCATCCACCACTTTCGCTGTAGCCAAACGTGAAACCTGTGCTTCTCTTACCAGCCACCCATGTATTTTTTTTGTTACTTTTGTAGCTTCTCAAGACATTACACTCTGAAAAACGTAGTTGCACTACCTAAACGAGTATTACTACATTAGAAGAGTTCGTATTATCGACATTCGGCCTCAAGAATGTTCGTCTCGAAATGAAACCAAATCACCGAACTATAACCTCACAAACATCGATATCTCAATAAAACAAAGAAAATAAAATCCAATCACCGAACATGAATATCACAAACCTTCAGAGCTCCTACAAAACTACAATATTCAACAATCGCATAACAATTCGCCTAAAATTCAAAACCAGTTTCTGACGCTCGGAATTCCTTATTTTTGGACTTTTTCGCAATTAACAACCGGGTTTTGCCTTCGTGGGTCAACATCAGTTCTCGAGGTCAGAGGCCACAGTGAGGTCCATTAGTCCACTGTGCTGGTTGAGAGGTCGTCGGTATTTGTTTCGCTAGATTTCAGAAGCATCTGGATTTTTTTCAAGCTGGGAAATTCTGGTTGGATTTTTTGACAACAAAAGTCGTTGAAGATGGAGCTGATTAAGTGGAGTTGGATTGTGAATCTTATTACTGCGAACGGTCAATCTTCTGGACTGGAGGACGTAACTAGATACTTTAGTGAATTTAAATTTATTTTATTCTGTACTAAGGAAGAAGAAAAAAAACGCACGTACGTGCTTTTTCGTCTTTCCTTTTTCCTCTCTGCGTTCTTCATTGAGTTCTGAGTTAATGGCAGAGTCTGACTCTGAAGAGGATTTTTGTTTCTGTCGAGAATTATGCAAATCCTTCTGAGATTGATTAAGTTGGCGTCCGCGAAAAATGTAATTATTGTAAACAGGGATAGATCCGAGTTCCATTTTTTTTACCACTTCTTTATGAGTTGCAAGAGGGTCAGGAGGTTGTTAATTATGTTGATTGTGACCTTTGTTCTGAACCGGCGTTTCCGGACTGTCATTATGTTTTAAATGAAGGAATAGAATACATTATGTTTTTCGAGGGTGAACTAGCTGATAAGGAGGAATCGAATGGGGTTCTTAAATGCTGTTGTTGTTTCAAGTCATTTCACCGTTATAATTGCCCCTTCTTTTTGTCTGACTCCACATTTTGTGAATATTTAAGAAATTTAAATTGGGCATGTCTGATTTGTGTTTCGGAATTTATCCCAGCACCGGCAAATTCATTTGAGGATCTAAAATTCAGATCTTATTCTAGTTTGTCTAGAATGTTTAAAAACTTCATAATTGGAAATAAGAATGCTTTTTTCAGAAACTGTATGTTGAGTGAGTTTATGTTGAATGAGGGGGTTAAGGACTTGAAGCCTGTATCATCTCAATTTGTAATCGGGGAGTCTTGGTTATCCGATGATAAGGGTTGATTGAGTGTTTATACTCTCGTAGTTTTTTCATTTTCTGACTCGGATCGTCTAATATTTTGAGAATCGGTTATGGCTTTGAGACTGTATTTCTACGGCTTGAGACTGTACTTTGAGGAGGAAGATTGTTGCTGTCGGTTTGATTATACTAAATTATTTTGTTAATAATTCGTTAGTTGGTGATTTCCTATCTAATTACATGGTTTAGAGGAGTTGCACAGTTCTTCAAAGTTGCATTATTCAGCAACGGAACCTGGATAGTTAATTCCCTGGAATTTCTGTCCAGGTCCTGCAACAGGACAGACAAATTTCAGTGACGATTGACAAGCTGACGATTAAATATGGAAAGGTGCTGAAAGGAAATTTCGATTTGAGCAGTTAGACAAAAACACGACCCAAACAACTTTATAGAAAGTACCGCAAATTTTTATAATTCTATGCAATTTTTGAATTATTGCTCGAAAAGTTGGCAAGATTAATCTCCTTACTGTATTCTATAGTAAATTCGTAACAAATTGTAGTAAGAAGTAAAGTTGGTTCTTCTTGAAAACCTCCAAAATAGGGTTTATTGGCATTTGTGCTTAAATGGCATGGTTATAGACTTTTGTGTCTATCGCCTTAACATTAAAAAATTGCCAGAGTACGATGATCTGCAAGGCTCATATATCGGGACTACCCAAGTCAATAATTAGCCAGAACCACCATATTTTTTACACTGGACCATGTATACATATCTTGAATAGAAAAGTGTAGAATGATTTTACTTTAAACTTAATAAATCAGCAATCCGGTTAAATATTACGCACACGTCACGTTTTTTTGCTCTGTAACACTGTTGAATGACATCTTAATATATATTCGTTTAACTGCACATTCCGAATTATTTTTATACGTCATCCACTACTGAAATAACTTTTTCCGAGCAGTGAAGCCAGAAATTAAGAAAGTTTTGTTCCTAAGCCCAATATATTTCTTTATTACTTTTATAAAGTTCTAATAAAGCCGTTCCAAAATGATTACACCTATAAAGACGCAAGTTGGAGTTTTATTACTGAAATACTTGCACAAGGTGGACCATTGCCTTTTTTATTTAACCTGCTTGTTTGCACGACGGCTTTTTTCAGACTGGAATATTTATATGAGAGTTTGAGAGCTCTGATTTTATTCAGTATGAGTCTGGACGGGTTAATAATTATGGTTTTGAATGACATTCCTGACTCTCTGTATTCAGCTCATATTTAGATTAACTTGTTTCGACTTGGATTACGTAACCAGTTAATCAAAGAAAAAATTGAAGGAATATTCTCATGATTGTATAATAATTAAAGGGGAGAGTTCTCAACATTTTAAATTACAGCGCACATGCCCTCGTTCTATGCTTTCCCGTATTTTTTTTGAATACTTTTACTTTTAATTAAGTTCCAACTAAACATAAACTACACAATACTGCAGTTTTTAGTCCAGGTAACGTTTCACAATTTAATGGTAGCTAAAGTAATACACAGCCAAAAGTCGTTATTCACTATCTTCAGTAGAATACTGTGGAAGATTTTAACTTTAAAAATCAGGAAACGGCAACTAGTTAAATTTTGTACACTAACTTTGCTCCAGGAATAATAAATCAGAATGTAACACTGTGAGGTTTTCACCATCCATAGGCAGGGAATTTTCCCAATTTCGCTTTGACAAATCTTTAAAGTTCTCTGAAGGGGTAGGAAAGTCGAGTACCACAAGGATGCCTAATGATGGCTATAAAGACATGAGTGTATGGAGTATGATAGTAATGCAGTACTGCATTCGCGAAATGAAGCGAATTCTGAACCGTACAGCGGGGTTGGGGGCACTGTATTCTCTGTCGTAGAAATAGACGATAAGTCGTCATTTTATTCAGAATGTGTGATATCTGGATTCTGTCATTCCAGAACTCAGAGTGGAAAAGTCCTGCGTATAATTTAATAATATAAAAAGTGTACATGGACGCAAAAAAAATTTGTGTACTCGCTTTTTATGCTTGGAATAGCTCTACTACCCTGAAGTTTACAGAAAGTTGACAAATTTATAAAAAATCAAACTGATATTAAGAATTATAAATCGGCCCTAACTCTTTGATCGGTTTGTTGAAAATGTTGACCACCAATTCTAACATTTCGCAAACAAATGGCTCAGAAATAGAATAGACTGACTTGAAACGATTTCTTTCCTTTCATTGCAAATGATCTGTTGAAGATTTGTTATTTCTATTCTAGGTGGATCTTATGTGCCGTTGGCGACTGGATTCGATTCACTAGACTGCCCCCATTTTCTCTTTGAGTGACGCATCGATTCATGACCAACAGATAATGGACATGGAGTAATCTTCGATTCTTCAGGTGTCAAGGATACACATCTGCTACGTCCCACCGGACGGCCTTAGTAATCAATCTGTCATGTCATTTTGTAACATGTTCTGCTCATCTTTTTCAGCTCTGTCCTGGTCAACAATTCTTAAGAAGTAACAAGGTTCCATGAGTCACTCAAAGTAAATGTGGAACATGTGGACCGATTCTTCACCTTAAACTTTGTACTGGGTGATGCATTAACCATTGACTGAGTTGGACGACCGTAGTCTTACTCAGAGTCCAGTCAACTCTTTGAATATTGTGTACTCCAAATTAGGGATGGACCGGATAGTGGTATCCGGCTCCGGGCAATGACCGGATACCGAATATCCGGCCGGATAATAAAAACTGTGCAATTGGGGTGTCATTTTAAAGCTTGTGGCATGGGGATACCGTATTTATTCTTATAAAGCCAACTTTTCTTTACAGTAAAGAAACGAATCGCCTTAGGTGCATATTTCTTATTATAATCCCACTTCTGTGTGTATTAGCATGTCCAGGGACTAACGTAAGTTGAAGTTGTATTACTGTTTATTTATGCATGTCCGGATTTTTATTTCACGACACGTGATGAGTTGCATGCAAGAATTAGAATTTGACATCAGCTTTAGTTACTGGTGCTCACTAATACTAGAAATCCAAAATTTCTAAGTTATGGGGAAGCAAATTCAGTGATTCGTTGTCGCATGGAGTTAGTCTCTTCTCTTCGTGTGCGTTTCCGACTTCGAAAAACGTTTGTACTTTTTACTCATATTGACATTACTAAATTTTCAAACACAATCCCATGATACGGAAAATTGGAAAAATTATTCTAACCTTACTAACTTTCGTGAGACGGCCTTAATTTAGTTTAAGTATAAGTATAATAAGTTTAACTTGATGGCCATTCTCTCTTCATGAATCGTGCCTAAGGAGAATCTGTTCAATACAGTTTGTTTCATGTTCTCTTGTGAAACGCAAGCGTTAGGAAGTATAGATTCTGTTGGGATCCAACTCATATTATTAGACCACTTCGAACTTAGAACTCCGAACTTATCGTACAAATATGCCATGCTTCCTTTCTTTTGTTTTATTGTTTTCCCATTTATATTTATATTCGCTTAGCAAATTCCTAAAAGCGGATTTCAATAAACACACCTGTCCTGAAATATGACCTTAAAATTATTTGGTTAGCCGAATTGAAGCCGACTATTCGCTATTCGGTACATCCATGGGAACTACATATACTGCGACTTTTTTTTTATTTGTTAAATGCTTATTTATTGGCTGCCTATAAAAACCACATAATAATTGTAGACAGGTCTGCGATCTTCAAGCATTTATTTTTTATCGTTGTTCATAATTTGTTTGTTTTCGTACCAAAGATTAACCTGGTGAACGTCATTGGAGCCCATTAGAACGTATAAAAATAATAATTACGTTATGTCTATGGACGTGCTTGCCGTTAAGCACGATGTAAGTGAGTCGATAGCTGTTAAAACACGTTTGATCGCACAGACAGTTTATGTGGGTCTGACAAGAGCGCTTAGACTACGACAGAAGTGATCTACACATCTCCAGCTTTCCAATGACACCCCACTTGCACAAAAAAAATTAACCGGCCGGATATTCGGCCGGATTATCCGGCCATGTGGCCGGATACCGGGTAGCAGTATCCGGCCCAAAAAAAGGCCGGATATCCGGTCCATCCCTAGAAACGATTATTGAGAACATTATCGACTTTTATTTCAGTATCGCTTTCGCATGCAAACTTATCGACAGTATTGTCCTACATCGACTCCTGTTTAGAAGAAACACTCCTTTATCACCATTGGTAATTTGGCAATTTTTTCTTTGCAGGAAACTCGTTCTCTATATTTCTTCAATCAATTCAAAGCTGCCAGTGGTTTGGTTTCCACAATTACTTCAGATTAATCAAATATTCCTTACTCTTTATAATATTTTTCAATTTGATTTTTAAAAACTTGACAGAGAATTGAAGAAATGAACACATTCGTTGTGATTCTGATCATCGTGGGCCTCGTAGCACTATTTGTGCTTGGGGTTTGCTGGGCCTGTTGGCGACTACAAAAAGAAATATTGGCGAGATTATTTCTACAAATCGTCGAACCAAAGATGCTTCCACCAATTGTACCAACTGTAACTGTCTCCCAAGAATCATCAATGTCCTCAGAGGAAGTGTGTGATGAGCAATTGATATGAGGACGTCTACTCTCAGTCAGCGTGAAGCTTTCGGATACGACAGGAGATATTAAATTTCAAAAACATGGAATCAGCAATAATGAATAATGAATAAGATTCTAATTGGAAAAGCACGACGCCATTGAAAGTTGTCTTATTTTGTTGCTTCGGGCATTGGAACAAAGCTCTTAAGACAGACTTATTTGAAGCTCAGTTCTTGGAATTCTATTTCGTCTACGAAAAATTAATTAAAACTCCAAAACAAAATCATTTGGCCTCGTGGTCAACACTACGCGTTGCCTATTAGCCATGTGCGATTTTCCCCAGGAACAAATAAAATAATACAATAATATCAGCAATGTCAAGTGTTGCCTGAAAAGGGCAACTCAATTCTCACTGGATAATCGCTAACTTGTTTGGGTAGGTCAAACCAAGGAGACTAAACAAATCAATCAAATTTTGTAGTCAGGAGGTCCCATTGTGAGGAATAAACAAAACTAACAACTTTTTGAATATCTAGGAAAATTAAAAAGGAATGGGATTTTTCCGTCTTCACTTTCTATAATAGTCAGTTGTCAGGTGAGCGGAACTCAACTGGAGAGAAATGTGAATTCGGACGACTTCTATTTTTTCCTCACAACGGAACCTCCTGACTACAAAATTTGATTGATTTGTTTAGTCTCTTTGCGTGAAACTACACAAACAAGATGAAATAACCCAAGGAATCTAAACAAGTCAGTAAACTTGATGTGGTCAGGAGGTCCCGTAGTCAGGAGAAACAATAAAGTAAATAAAATGTAGACAAAAATTCCGAAAATGCAATATCTAAATATAGGGCATTAATATTACCAAGAGATTAATGCCCGTCGCAAACACTGAAGGTATCCACCCGACAACGTCAAATTTCAAAATAACGAGGCACAGCCCCTTGTATTCGCAGCTACCGTTGGGCCTGCGGTTACCGGTGGTATCACCACTTGACCTCCCGTCGTTGTAACCACCGGTGCAGCCATGACTGGCGGAATTACAACTTGACCAGAGGTTGTGGTGATCACTGGTGCAACGGTGCTGGCCGTCGTAACGTGCTATGACAAATTGACCACCAGCAGTTGTCGTCGCAATGACTGCTGGCCTGACGGTGGTTGTAGCGGCTGGGATCACCACTGCAACAGTTCCACATTGACCTCCGATTTGAGTTATCCCTATATTGACCCTGCAGACTGATTTATTTCCTAGTAAGCATAGGCATGTCATGCACCAATTTTGAATCGTTGTGAATGCATGTGGGTGTCCATGTTTGACTTTAGTGTTGTTTCAGTTCCATTTGGAACTAGAACTTCCATTTTTGAAAATTCAAAAACCGGGACACCCAAAAAGTGTCATTTTATCTACACAGAATTCATTTTTGAGCCAATTCTCTCTACATAGAATTCATTTTTTAGCCAATTCTCTCTACACAGAATTCATTTTTTGGCCAATTCTCTCTACACAGGATTCATTCTTAAGCCAATTCTCTCTACACAGAAAAACCAGACGTAACATAGACATTCAGCCCGTCAGTCCTTTAAAAAGCAGCGTAAAAAGTAAATAATTCGCCTGCATTGTTTGATATTCGCTGTAAGTTGAACCAAAAATAAGAAATAGGGCCGAAGGGCCGAGATTTCTTTTTTACTTCAACATAGCGTAAAAAGTACATAATTCGGTCGCATTTACAAAATATACAAGACTTAGATATTTCGTCCAGTCTTTTCCATTTTTGCTCATGTTGAGTACAAAAATGCCAATCGGCCGTTGGCCTGAAGAACCGAATGGTTTCAACTTTCCTCGACAACATGAAGTAAAAAGTGGAAAATTCGTCAGGTTTTTTTTTTCATATTCACTGTAAGTTGGAGTGTAAAATTGATAATAGGGCCGAAGGGCCGAGGTTTTTTGAATATTGCAATATATTTGGCCAAAATATACTAAAAACCGGGATTCTCGGGACAGAATTTTCAAAAACGGGACGTTTTCGGGACGCCGGGACAGGCATTCAAAACCGGGACGATCCCGGGAAAACCGTGACGTCTGGAAGCCCTACGTGGAACTGAGTTCCTAATTTCAGTTCCAGTTCCTGGAACTATACTAGAACTGCAATTAAGTTGGAACTAGAGCTAGAACTATTTTATTTTTTGATGTAGGTACTGGAACTGGAACTATTGACGGTAGGAACCGAATGGAACTGACGAGTCGTGAGTTCCAAATTCAGGTCCTATGTAATATTTAGTCATACAATTTAAACCGCGCTCTGGCTCTAAAATTTCAGCTCTCCAGTTGTCTTTTGTTCGTGTATTATATTGAATACCAAAAGTCTATAATTCCATCTTGAGCAGCGCAAAGGAAGTCGGACTTATACCCAAAGAGAATTCGTTTTAATTCTAATCTGGAACTAAAAAGGAACTAAACGGAAACTAATTAGGAACTGGAACTGCTAAATTGTAAGAACTAGAACTAGAACTGGAACTAAATATATTGCTAGTTAGAAACTAACTATAACTAAACTGAATTGCGTTAGTTTTCCGTTGGAACTGGAACAAACTGGAACTAAAAGGAACTGAAACAACACTATTTGACTTGGAGTACAGATAGCTCGGATAACTGTAAGTTATTAATAAGTATTTTGGAAATAACCAAGAATGCATAGAAAAATTAATTAATTATTGAGTCAGTACGTAATTCCGAATTGCTTTGTGGTTTACCCTTTACCGGTAACAATAGCTCCAGAATGATGAATTGTACAAAGCCGTGCAGAATTAAATTAATAAATAAAATCTGATTTTTTAAACTATTCATGAAGTGAATACAAACACAAGTTTGGAAGTCACAGACATCTCTAACCGTGAAACTCGAATCTCAATGAAATTGTTCATCAATTACACCGCAATCCACAGCTAAATTAGAGGAAATATGGAAAGAAATCTGACGTATGCATTTTCTAATTTATAAAGGATAATGTGTATGTACTATGGTGAAGTCTATCCTTCGCAAGATAGACTGGCAAAATGTCTGCCCAAAATGGATTGAAAACGTCAGTTTCTTCTTTATATAGAGAGGACATTCCGTATTCCTTTGTTACCACAGTTCTATTTGAATTGGAGATTAAATCAAAATAAATCAAATTTTGTCCTACTCAACAGAATATAATTTCCATTCAGCGTCCAAGCCACGACAAATCTACAGCAAAGCAGGACACACAACACACACAACTCTTTGGAAATGAAACGCTAGCGCCGTCTAACGGAGGACGCCAAAACCCGTCCCTAACATTCTTTGGCTTGGTGTCAACAAAAATGTCCTCTCTATACATATAAAGAGCACATTTAATATTCTCAGGTCCTATTTGTTTGATTTCCAAACAAAATATTTTAAACTAAGCTACTGGAAATTAGAGACATTTAATGATGAGAATAAACTTTGAGGTATCCAACGTATAATTCTTTTTAATCTGAAAATCTCTCTACCTTTTCTTGTGGGACAAAAATCGTGGACGCCACATTATCGTATGTCCCTCTATTTACTTAACAAATATAACAATTCATTAAGTTCCTGTAGTAATTACATTCTGAAGTTGGTAGAAAATTACTAACTACACAACTTAAATCATAATTGTGAAGGGACATTCATATTCACGGAATTAAGTAACTGGAATATTTTTGAAAATGTCATTTCAAAACCCCCCACATCACCGTCTTCAAAGTGGATGTCATTCTAAAGAATCGTCCGAAGAACTCTCGCTATCGCTTTCGCTTTCGCTTTCGCTTGACGAGTCCGGTGCAAGTGGAAAGACGGAATAAAGGCATGTCTATAACAAAAACAATAAATATTACATGTTTTTAAATTGAACAGCTGAAAAGCTTCGTTTTAGCTCAACACACGCCACAGTTTGAAAACCGTTCTCTAGTGATTTTTGATAATCCGATCTTTCATTTACCGTCAATGTCAATCTGAAATGCTTACACCGATCCAAACGTCGTTTAAATTTGTTAATCTCACAATGAGCGGTCCGACCCAGGGATTCTCTGTTCGGGATAATTCCGTGCACCATGATTCTTTCCAGGGATCTGTTGTAGTCAGCAATATAATGAAGTCCGGCCAGAGTGATCTGGAAGGAAAAGCACACACTTCAAAGTAAACTAACTGTAACTAACGGTAATACGGTCAATCGAACTTTTGTATAATAAATATATAATTATGCGTCGTGTTCCAATATACCCAGTTTCATAAATTCACAATTTCGAAAATATTCGATAGATTTTCAAAAAAAAAAAATTATTGAAATTTTGAAAGGACTTGTTTCTTTCTACAATTTTGACATTATTCGATTAATACCTTATACTAATCGAAAAATGTCAAAATTAATAAAAAAAAAAACAAGCGCTTTCATAATATTATCCTTGTATCAATACCATTTATTTCACTTACACTTGTTTGTCGTCCTCTGTTGGACAGAGAAAAATGTTTGAGACAAGGAAATCGAAATCCGAAACAAAGTCCAACATCCGTCATCAGAATTCTACCACAATCTATGACCAGTTTCTCCAGTCCTGTATGAAAATGAATATACACACATACATTAACAGCCGATCCATTGCAAAAAAGGGTATTCAGAAGTTACTATCTGGATAATTATTATGACGAATATTATGATGTGAATGTCTCTTAAAATTCAACTACAATACAAATCAACCGTCGTAAGACGCAGTATCTATGTATTGCTTCCGTATAGCTGGATAGCTAGATAGCTAAATGGTGACCTGGGCCGGGCTCACCCTTTGACACCCACCTTTTATTGCACATATGCACGTTTCAGGCCATCCCGAGCAACTTTGAAAATTTTGACCTCTGGTGACCTCGGGTCAGAGGTCACCTGGCGAGATCATATTTACAATTGGTGATTCGGGTGACCTTGTGTACCTACCAGTTAAATTTCGCTGAAATCCACCAACATTTTCTGCATGTGACCTCTAGTAACCCCAGAGGTCACCTGGCGAGGTCACATTAACAGTCGATGATTCTTGTGACCTTGTGTACCTACCAGTTAAATTTCGTTGAAATCCGTCAACATTTTCTGCATGTGACCTCAGAGGTCACCTGGCGAGGTCATATTAACAGTCGATGATTCTTGTGATCTTGTGTACCTACCCTGCAAATTTCGTTGAAATCCGTCAACATTCGAAGATTCTTGTGACTTTGTGTACCTACCAGTTAAATTGCGTTGAAATCCGTCAACATTTTCTGCATGTAACCTCTGGTGACCTCAGAGGTCACCTGGCGGGGTCATATTAACAGTCGATGCTTCTTGTGACCTTGTGTACCTACCCTGTAAATTTCGTTGAAATCCGTCAGCGTTTGCATGAAAAGCGTCGAGTCGACACTGTCGACGGGCGGATGGACAGAGAACACATTCACATAATGTCTTGCTTATGCAACACATAATAATCGTAAACTTACTCAACAGAGAGCCGAGTGGATTCCGCGACCTCTTGGAATTCGGTATCTGTATGGTCTTCAATTTGTTCCCACTAAACTCTTGCAAGTACGTGCAATAGAGCGGTGTAATACCGGTGACGGAATAATCCGTGAGCTCACAACGTCCCCTGAACTTCAAATCCAAAGATACGAGGAATTTCATGTGCTCACAAATATGATGTACAATTTTTGTTGACATCCGACGATCAGTAATGACCAATTGGAGGTGAACCAGATTTGGAAAAGTATAGCTAACCAATTGAATATCATTCAAGCTTCTAATTTGAGCTGTTCCAAATGTTTGAACTCCTGACAACACTTGTCCCCCAAGTCGAAGTCGGCGCAGACGAACATTCTCATGAATTCGGATTGCTTCGAGTTTTTGGAATAACCTGAAAAAATTTCCGTATGTTGGCGCTGAGAAATAAGACTCACCAGGAACTTCTATTTGAATAATGTCTTTCGGTAGAACTGCCATGAATTTACGACCCATCTCTGCTGTTCCAGGTTTTTCAGGAAGGCAACCAACTATCTTGACATTTTTGTTCATCTTCAAAAATTTAAATAAAATCTCTTGATCGATGGACGCGGACGTCTGGCGGGATTGAGCAAAGAATGAAGGAAAGCGGATAGAAATATTTGTCAAATTCAATGATGAACTTGCAGTTGGGCTCTCGTTAAGTCGTCGAATGACTTTTTCAAAGAAGTTCTGGACAATTTCAGCCTCACCAATAAATATCCCCAGATTTTTCAATGTTCCAGACGTGCCTTCAAGAAGTTCGAAAAGTCCTTGACAGAAATCAGTGGCATGTCTTGGTAAAAGAGCAGTATCGAAGTCATCTTTAATGACGAAGGTTGAGAGGGATTTCAAGTGATTATGGAATCGAATCAATAATAGGTTGGCAGTTGGAATGTCACAACGACTAATTTGGAAACTAGTTAGTTTGTTCAGGACGGCCACAAATTCAGATTGGAGTAAAGTTCTTGGAATTGATTTCTTTCTCTCCTTTGAACTGTCAAGTATTTCTAGATGACTTGTCTTCAACTGCCGAAGGCACGGGAATTGGACCAAAATCCGTTGGAATCCTTTCCAAGTTAATTTTGAACCTGAGATTTTGAGTACTTGGATTTCATGGGACAGATAAAATGGAATTTCAACTGGGAATGTTCTTTTATTTTCAAAAGACTCCAAATCTTTCAGGTATAAATTCTTCCACTTCACAATGGAGGTCTTAAAAATGTTGTCTCGCTTTCTTCTGTTCTCAGAATTTCCATAAATCCGGATAGATCTTCGGAGAAAATTCGGGTCGGATGTGACAATCTCGTTCCACCTCGTGCAAACAAGTCGACTCCATAGTAGGTCCCCATGGCTTAATTTAGAAAGTATGTGAAGGATGACTTCATTCTAAAAATTAAGACAAAAAACATTTATTCAAATAAAGGAGTTAACCCTGGAGATAGGATTACTGGCCATGAAAGTGATAGTTTTGACGCAGTGGTTTTTGTCGAATTTATGAGGTGTACAGAAATAAAAATTACCTCAATGTCAACCTGAGATCCTGAATGTGGTGACTGGAAAAGAGTGGACTCAAAAAATTCAATGTTTGACCTCTCTAGGTCAAGGTGAAATTGAGGAAAACTAGGAAAAGTTCAACGAAAAAAGAAAAAATGTGGCAAGTTTGACTTGGCTTTATTTCCCGCGCAACTGGAAAGTCGAGTCAAACT
Source organism: Protaphorura glebata (assembly GCA_034694305.1). NCBI lineage: Eukaryota > Metazoa > Arthropoda > Collembola > Poduromorpha > Onychiuridae > Protaphorura > Protaphorura glebata. Next base: position 8,819 of record JAQFYE010001539.1, on the reverse strand, counting down.
TGCCCCATTTTTTCATTTTTCCCTGGATTTTCCTCAACTTCACCTTGACCTAGAGAGGTCAAACATTGGAATTTTGGAGTCAACTCTTTTGCAGTCACCAAATTCAGGATCTCAGATTCAAGTTGAGGTAATTTTTCTTTCCGTACACCTCATAGATTCGACAAAAACCACTGCGTCAAAATTATCACTTACTTGGCCAGGAATCCTATCTCCAGGTCTAAGGGCCTTTCGATACATTTCGGTACAAAATCGTCAGGAAACAATTTTCTCAACATTTCTCTCCATTGTTGTGTAGCATCCGTACTTTGAAATCAAAATCAAAAAATGTACAAAGATCCGATAAGGACACCAATCAATTTTTTTGTTCAATTAAAATCCTTCCAGAATCATTGTTCAAAAATGAAAATACGAAGTACTGGTTCCTTTATCGACCAATAGACCATAATTTCTATACTACTTTTACTATTATTTGAAATCGTAACAAAATGAATAATACTCAATTCAATAATATTAACTGAATAGTTATTTTACCGGGAAAGTATTGATAATACAGTTGTCGTCGTCCGAGTCGGAAATATCCACTATTTCCGGGTTTGGACTGGAATTTGCAATATTCCTCAAGCGTTTTCTGTCTGACATCTTTTTCAATCAAGGATCAAAATATATTCTTCGATGAAACTCCAATAAAACTCAATTTGGGACTGTCACTTGAATTGTCAGTTATTCTTGTCTTGTACCGGGGATTCCTTGTTCATCAGAATAACCTACGCAGACAACCCTAAAAAGATGAAAGAAAAGATAAAAAATGTTATTGTTCAAAAATCTCGTGTGTCCGGAATGTAAGACGGTTGATGAGCACTAACGTGCGATTGTGTGTCCGTAGGGGCCAATTCAAATAGGATAAATCACTATCTGTACTTAATTGTTCATGAAAGAGCGTTCAATATTTTCAGGAATACGTCAATATTCTTCATAAAAATTAAAGTACGATTTTGTAAAAAGTATCCTGTTTTAGAATTTCAAAAAAAAATAACATTGCATTTTCAAAGAAAAATATTCACCTCTTGGTCGTGTCGCTCGTTCGTTAGTCGTCTTCTCGGGTGTCAATGCAAAGAACTGAAAAACTGATTCATGACAACTCAAAATTGAACAAGCGGTGTGGTGACCCTCACTTGGACTACACACAAGTTAGGTCAAGGGTCATATCTGGAAGTAAACATTTTAAAAATAAATAAATATGAAACTAAAACAAAATATAAATAGAATTTTTGAAATTCCCGCATTTCCTGTTCAAAAACATTTGTACAGGGTGTTCCATAACTCACACCTTCAACTCAATGGTCCTGCGTCAGGTGCACTATAATTGTCCACCAACCTGGAAATTAAGCCTGCAAAAAATGTTTTTTTCAAATATAAAATACATTTTGACGAACGCCCAAAATATAAAAGAGTATTGCAAATATATTTTAAAATACATAGGACTTTCTAATTTACAGAATACATTAAAATTGGGTAGAATGGTATTATTGAATTAAAAATCGTTAGTTTACAAAAGTTAACAGTTTAAGGTGTAACAAGTAGACTAAAGTTTCAAAAGTTTGGGCTGAAAAGAATTACTGTATAATGAAAAATTATTCAGCGTACTGGGTCTGTTATACGGTGACCGGTACCGGGCATCATTCTGTTGACCGTTATCAAAAAAACACGCCAAAATTCTAATAAAACTGTTTCGCCCAGCAATGACTAATTTTTTAATCAATTCAACCCAAAATTTAAACTTTACATTAGAAATCGGTTATTGCGCGAGTAAACGTATTTGTATTTTGATGAGTATTTAACATAATAGGCCGAAGGATTGCGCATAAATTAATACCATTGCAAATACATGCAATCTCGCACTCAAAATTGCTGCTAAACTTAATGTTGACATTGGAGTATCCGTAAGCTCTCAAAAAATTCAAAGTGGCATAAAAAACGAAGGGTCAATATTTCCCACGGCCGAACAAATAGGAATCGACAATCAAAAATATCGTTAAAACCTCGGCTAATTTAATTCGACTCCGTACACTAAACGATTAGAAACAGCGTCTAAACAGATGCGATATCACGGCTAAATGAATACATTCTGCGGCTGAAGAGTTTTATTTTGTAGCACAAAAACATCCAAATATGCACAGCAAAGCACCTCACGACTTTGATTAACTCAAACGCCACCTTGTCCTACATGAAAACAGTTAAAACTCGTCTGCACAAACGTACTATTTTATTTGAACCTATCTTCTAATGAATTTAATGTTTGGAAAAAGTTAATCGGGTATTCAGTGTCAAAAAGTGACTGTTCATGGGGTGGGGGGGATTTCGAAATGCTTAATTTCTCATGCCAAAGACATCTTCAGATTCATTAATATTATTCTGTGTTGTAACTGCATGCGGGATCCACCGTTATGGGCGAAACCGTTATGAGCGAAAAAATACTGTTATGAGCGAAACGCGGGAAAATTATACCTACAGGGTTGCCAGTTCCTCCAAACTACCAAAAGTCAATACGATTGCACTCACTGTAAAACTATTCTGTTTTTAACAAACTAAATACTAATAACTTTATTGGTGAAATGGACAGGTGAGTGTCAACTAATCCTTAGTTACATGAATTAGGTCGTCTGTATATTGCTCACTCGTTAGCTTTAGTAACATCGTACGTACGGGCTCTTGATTTTGAGTAAAATTGAGAAAATTCCTTTTGAGTTTATAAATGCCAAAGAAGCAGGCCAATTCATGACCATATTTGCTAATTCAAATCAGAGCGGAGAGGCAAGACATTTCGATTGATGTTTCCATTGCTGCTGCTGTTAGAATGCCACCACTAACGCAAATTGACACTGGGCTGTATGCCGAACCTAGACAATTCCCCGGTTTTTCTAAGACCATATTTAAGACCATATTGTGGATTTGAAGGATATCGTTCCTCTCCATGACTATCAAGTGGATTCACGAAAGAACATGCGCTTTCCCCTAGTCAATGTGGAACCACTACAACAATACTGGAGCACGAACAATAAACTGCTGAATCGTTCCATCCCAAAATTAATCGTATAGTAGGGAGGCGACATGTAAATATTTTTGCGTTGGTTAAACTAATGCAAACTGTTCAACGTGAATCAGACATTGAAATTGCGAGACTGAAGTCTTGTAATGCCCCTACACCCAAGAAAAAACGCAAGTAAAGAATTGTTGAAGATAAAATTGTGTTGAAATCTTCACTTTCTGCTAAAAGTATTACATTGCTGGAATACGTGGGCCAAACTACATTCATTTTTCATTTCAAAAATTAGATTTAATATTTACTGAGGTGTATTTTATTTGTATGTACTTCGTAAATGTCAACTGTGATGTGTGTGTGCTTAATTTACTGTTAATTTTGTGTTCTAAAGTTCAAACTAAGCTCAAATTTGGTTTGGAGGAACTGGCAGCCCTGTAGCCATCATTTCCCCGCGTTTCGCTCATAACAGAATTTTTTCGCCCATAACGGTTTCGCTCATAACGGTTTCGCCCATAACGGGGTAACCCCTGCATGCACGCTATAGACTTCAAGGGGTACTTATTTTTTTAACCCTTTCCTTCCTCATCATCCTTTGACTTTAATTTAATTTGCCCTGGCAGTCTGAATTTAAAATTTTTTCGGCCCTCCGGGCTGATTAGGGTGAGATTCCGCGAATTCTATGCCAAAAATCGAGTTCAGATTTTAGATTTAGGATCGGACAAACAAAAAAGATTTCACCCACATTAATTTAGTTTGGGTAAAATCGACAAGAAAATGAATTCGTTGCAGGTAAAATCGTCAAGAAAATGAATTCGTTGTAGGCAAAATCGGCAAGAAAATGAATTTGGTGTAGGTAAAATGACATTTAAAAAGTATCCTACCCCGGTTTCAGGAAGAAACGGTCAGTCATAAAATCATACACTTACCTTTGACGGTTTGATGATCGGATAGTGGATTTGAGACCCGGAGTGGACGATATTGACCTGGAGTGGATGATATTGACCTGGAGTGGACGATATTGATCTGGACTGGACGATATTGCACTGGACTGGACGCGGACTGACACAACTCGACCAAAAATGAAAATCCTGACTCCTTCCTTTCTTTGAGTGAAACTTTCTTTGACCACCCACGTTGCGTAGGACGGAGTTGGTTTTCTGTCGGCTCTTGTCTCTCTCAACTCAATTTTAAGGTTCCGTTGCACACAGTATCCGAACCATCGAATTTTTTCAATTTACAAAGAGTGGTTACACTTTATTAAAATTTCGAGACCCTACAATACAAGTTGATATTACTAATAAAGGATACAATAATTTATTTCATGAAATTTAGTTTCAGTTAGCCCAGGCATCAAGAAGAAAATTTCTTTTTGATGCCAGGCTAAACTGAAACTGAATTTCATGAAATAAATTATTGTATCCTTTATTACAAATATCGACTTGTATTATATAGGGTCTCGAAATTTTAAATAAAGTGTAACCACTCTTTGTAAATAGAAAAAATTGGATTGTTTGGATACTGGTGCAACGGAACCTTAAAAGTGGAGAGGGAACACCCTTAAAATTGACTACGGCATGCCGCTGGTCGATTTTTCGTTTTCGTTCCCAGGGCATTTTGGTGATAAAACATCAGAATTTTCCTTCCAAATGCAGCGTAAAATCGACGTTCTCCAAACTGGTCCAACAAAATTCTATAAATTGCAAAAAATTATTGCCAAAAAGGTGACATCGACGGATTTTTTGGGCATGTCTTTGTAGCAGAAAGCCTATTTTTCGGGGTCTTCTCATGCCGTTTTTTACTTAACCACTCGTCAGCGCCGCTACGCGCAACGGATTTTTAATTGGAATGGCCCCCTAGATCTGCACTAAGATTCTCTAGAAAATGCATATCTCACTTTTTATCAGGCTCTCCCGGATTGGGCTGACGAGGGGGACAAAGGTTATGCGTCACCCTGTACTCTCAACCTGGGGCATCGAGATTCAGATTTCCAACCTCCAACGATGTCAAGTGCGGGAAACTTAATTTACGAATATTCAGAATAATATCTATTCTACAAAAAAAAATCATTTAATTTATAAAAATTCAAAGTTATCTCACTCTTTCTTGGTAAGAATTCCTCAGATTTTGATAATTTACCTAAACTCACCAATTTGGGCTGCCGGTGGCTTAGAGTTTATTAAAAATTCTGAACTGTTTTTGAAAGATACGAAAAAATATCAGAATAATTAACATTATTGTTTATTATTTCTTCTTTTCAGTTAAATAAAGATCGTGAAACGAAGAGTGGACAAACGACAACCAACTGAACAACTGGCACCACCATATTAATTTGGAACACTATTCACTAATTTTGATAGGTATGCAGTTTTAATTTTTATATGTTCAGCTTTTACTGCATCTCCGCCGAATGTTAATTGACAACAGTGGAAGGTGAAATTCTTGACCGTAATGAATGCAATTAACTGATTAACTGCTCCAACATAGGGTGGACCATATTCATTATATAGCTATTTCACAGTCTCATATTAAAAATTACATTTCAATATTCAATTTTGATTTGAAACGAGCATGCTCGTATGCATATGAATGAAAAGACTGGTGAAAACTGGATTATTGGTTGTGTATGACTGTTGAAGTGCATATTAATTATTAATTAGGTAAATACTACTTCCTACTACTGTTCTATGTAATACAGGGTGGTTCATAACAATATTATATGCTTGAGGTAGTCACCCGTCAAAAAATGTCATACTTACACACGTTGCACAAAATAGTAGTCGGTATGGCCTATGGTCACACCCTATATATTATTGTACTCCAGTTGTCAAAATATTCGTACACGGCTGACAAAAATGTATTTTTTAACTAACTCTAAACTCTTACCTTTTGCAGGAGAAATAATCAGTCGTCCATTCCTATAATTTGTCATCAAACCCGGCACACAGACACAGATGGAAATTCAGGAATTCAACCCGGACGATAAAATGGCTTCAATTTCAACTGATAATTTTTCATTATCCTCCGCTACTCTGATTGTTCTGGACATGGACCACGTAAGACTATTTTGGTTTTTAATTAGTAAATATAAAATTTGCATTCAATGACACCTAACCAATGGTGTCAATTAATCACTTTTGCATGAAATTGTGAAAAATGAAGACACTATTTTGAGTTAATTTTATTTGGTTTTCAGTTGATAGAGGAAATACTGTCTCATCTTCATGTCAGTGACCTCGAACTCCAAGAATATCGGTTAGTTAACCAAAAATGGAATGACGTCATGGTCAGGAAAATCACAAAATCCCGAGATTTCTTCCAAGTTAAATTACGATACGGCACTGGAATTCCAGAGTTGATCGTCCAATCTGATGCACAGCGTTGGGCTGGAGAAATATTAGAGAGTGCGACCAGAGCCTTGACCATGACCTCTAAGACTGTGACCAGACTCCCATTTGACGCTCTCCTTATTGATCGGGACTTCTTCTTAGCCGGTCTCTTGCCACAATGGCTTCATTTCTTGGAAGTCTATGGAGAAACCATTCGACATCTTAAGATCGACATCCGAAGTTCAGAATTGCGAGGACGAAACGTCAATTACGTGGAAGACTGTGAAGTTGTGATGAGACCGCAGTGCCTACGCGCTTTATTTCGAGCCGTTCCTAACTTGGAATCCTTAGATTTGTGCATAAGATTCACTCATTACGGGACCAAGATCTCAATGACACGGAACATTTTCCGAAATTATCGGATTATTCCAAAATTGATGAAATTGGTCAAAATCACAATCCAAGAGCCTCATAAGGACGTATATCCAATTGGATTTGTGAAAGGAATTCTGTCAATGGCTCCAAATTTGAATTCCTTGTATATTAAACCGTCCTTCAGTCCTGAGGTCTTCGCAGATGCCTTAAAAATCTTGCATCCAGAAATGAATGACACTTTGAGGACATTGAGAATCAAAAATGTGGATTACTTATGGAACAGAAAGATGATGGAGTTTCCTCGTTTTAACTTGACCAGACTGGAAATTCATAATTTAGACTCAGTCATGTGGGAGACCCCTATGTGGATTGAGCATTTGTTGCAAGTCCTTCAATCTACTCTCATCACACTCATTTTAGGGAATCGGGAACCAGCTAAGAATTTTTACCAATACCGTCACCGTCAACTCAATTTTTCTGTTGTCATGAGTTCTCTCAAAATATTGGAAATCAGTTTGACAAAATTTGAATTAAATCCAATTCAGAATTACCAGCATCAATTTCCAGTTTTGGAAAATATTACATTGACGATTTATGCGGAAAAGAAGGTGTGGGCGTATCGTCGTGTCACCCAATTACTCCCGGGGGATGACGGCAGAAGTAATGCTGTCAAGAAATTTTCACTCCTTGGTCAAATGCAAGAAGGCAGTCGAGCGGAAGCGCAAATTATCCAAAGGATCTCGACTACATTTCCTAACGCTGAACTGATTTTTGGTTTATGATTTATATTTCTGTACGGATTTTAAAACTTTTAAGCGTTCACGACACCTTATGGAAAATTGAGTTAAAACTCAATTTATACAAAAAGTAAAATTACTTTTTGTATAGAATCTTAGGTGGAGTTATGAATACTGATTGATCAGAGTGAATAATTAATTAAACATTTTAAATGATTAAGTGATTATAATATTAACTTTTTTCAGTGACTTCTTTAGAATTAACTGTTGTAAATAAGAGGACCATTTTGTATATGGGACATTTTTATCTCAAAAATCTTAATTAACACGTTTCAAAATTACAAACCAAAATATTTGTAATAATTTTAAGGCATTAATTTAAAATGCAGGTAACATTTCATATAAGAAAGTTCAATAATGTTGTTAATTGACGTTCATCGTAACATCTGTGTATTTTTCGTGGAGAATGAGTTGGCTTTCCACAGCCGTGGCCGTAAGAAATATTCCCTCAATATTAAGACAAAGTAATACATAGGATTATTTAATGTTCATTTAATCCGTGTTAAAATCGACTGTGTCACAAAAATCATTTACAATGAAAAATTGAAATTACATTAGCTAGTTGGAAAAATACACAATATAATTTCCAGTCAAAATTTTACATTATCCGATCTGATCGGATAACTCTTTACTCCTAAAATGAAATTAAAATGAAATACTTTTTTTAGTGTCAGTCAAGACTTGTCAATTTAAAAAAAGTTATTCATAATCACATGCATACATAATACTTTGTGGTCAAAAATTTTTTTGAAAAAAAATCAAGTGACTGAAAAAAATTGAAAAATTTGAGAAAAATTGAATGATTTTGAAAATTAAGTCAAAAAATCTAGGTAAAATGAACCACTATCTCTCAGTATGGGTACGGAGTAACATTGCAACGGACTTTTGAAGTTTTAGAACTAGGGCTAGGAGTTGTTGACTTGGATTTCCTCTTTGTCTTCTTCTTTGGTGGTTCATCCTTGTCTTTATCCTCAATCACCAGGAAAGGACTAATACTCGAAGGCTTCACTCTTTTCAGTGTTGAAGTCTTCATGAAATTTGGACCATTTTGTATCAATTTGTCCACATCCACTCTTCCAATTAATTCTGATGGTCGATCCCAAACAGATACCTGAATGGGAAAAATAATTCAACATCAAATACGAGTAAAAGTCAAGTAATTGAGAAGGTAGCCTCCATAGCTCAGTGGTAAGAGTATCTGTCGGGCAAGCAGGGGACCCGGGTTCAATTCCCGGTGGAGTCAACTACTTTTTTCAATTATTTCGACCTCGTATTTGGAAG
>JAQFYE010001538.1:0-22425 GCA_034694305.1 Protaphorura glebata | reverse complement strand
GTAACTGGAACTAACTCTCATACCTTTTCAAATGTTCGACGCGAAGGCGACATAATCCTGTTCTGATTCTGATTCTAACTTGACAGTGTGCACGAAGTTGAACCACATCCATCCGGACGTGGATGGATGTGGAGATATGCACGGAGTTGCGGTATGTCGGCGTCTTCTTGAGGCAGTTTCGCCCGCCGAGTTTCTCCATCAAATCGTAGTGTACGACCGATTCCTGGTAATATCATGTTTCCCCGAAAGGGGGTAGGTAATCTTTAATGTGATTTTCTGAGAAACCAAGTTTGGAAAAGTTACCCGCAGTGTTACCTATCATTTCAGAACGGGTTAATTTCGGCGTGATCTACTGAAGAGAACTGATATTTTCCCGATCGGTTTTTACTACGGATAGGAATGTTGGGTAAAGAATTCCAGACATTACATTCCAGACATTCATATTTCGAGTTAAACTCGGGTAAAAAAGGATGAATCACCCTGTAATTTCGAAGTTGCACCACCATAAATTCCTCATTTTGATAACAATTCACTTAAACCAGAGACATCCAAATAAAAAACCCACACAAAATTCTCCAGGAATAATTGTTTGATTTTTTTCTTTAATATATTTATTAAATGATTGCCCACCTAGAAATTAAAAAGAATAAGTGTGTGGGAATGCTTGAGTTAAGTACACGAGCAATACTAAAAAAAATCATCCTTTAAGGATGACATTGATTCAAAGCTATGTTGATTGGCGAGTAACAACAACGCCCCGTCATGGCTCATTCAATTAAGGATGTCTGACCGTGAAAACAATAAACCTATTAAATTAAGGAATTACTTCAAGATGTTAAAATACTTCAAAAAACTATTCATATGTACTACCTACTACACATACTAATCACTTAAAAAATGAATCACAAAAGACTTAAGGCGGGTATTGTAGGATTAGCTTGGCGGTTATTTCACGTTATGCCAAAGTTAATTTTTTAATATATCGAGACACTTAAGAATCTTTAAATCGATTTTATGAAAAATAAATAAATTATTATCGCTAAGCTCAAATCAACTCTCACGCCATGGCACGACACGGCAATGTTTTCAGATCACGTACCTATTTATTATTTAAGCACATTTTAGTAAATAATATTTAAATTAATATTTAATATATGGAAATCACTTAAGAGAGTTTCATCTTCAGGGATTAAGTTAAGTGTCAAGAGTAGACAGTAGAGTAGTAATGTGCACGGGAAAGTCTACATTTAGTACTAAGGCACACAATTAAGTAATACTAGGCAGGAGGTCACATGGCTAAAAAAATTCGCTAGACTAATTAATTTTGGATTTATTAATATCTGTGAGATTTGCACTCGCCTGTACATTTCATTCAAAAATTCTAACACATTGATAGCAAATATTCCACCGATTCCAGTTTTTCGGTGCTTTTTGGACGGAACAGTTCAACTGATTTAAGAAAAAAACCGACCATGAAATATAAATGGCGTCGTAATTCCTGCCTTTCCAAAAAAGCCACGTAGCCCGATTAAAAAAATCAGCTATGCCTTTCGTGATGGAAACGACAAACACTTTTCATCAAAATACACCTTTCACGCTCATAAAAAACTAAATTCTAGTCAATATATATTTTATCGACGATGTGTTGTTGTGGGTAACAATGATTAGTTGTTTTTAACGACTTCTATCCGTGCGTGAGTGTACAGATAAGTGGATTCGGATTCTTGCTTGCGCGTGGCGAATTCTTAGAAATCAGTACTCACCGATTAGAAACAAACAACGCACGCGAAGGATTTGATGTCATCATTAAAAATGATTTGAAATGTAACACGGTAATACGCGGAGACGTTTATCCCGTCGTTTAAGTCTTAAGTACTCGAATTGAGTTATATTGCATTTTTGCTTTTACTAAAAATATTCTTGTTCTTGTCTTGAACTTGTTCATCTCTTGTTGACCGATAAACTCTCATCAAAATCTTTGTCTTCATCCAATTTGTCCTTCCTCCCTTTGCTCTTTCTCCGCCCGAACAGTGTTCCAAACTTAATTTTTTTGTCTTCTTTGTCTTTTTCTTTAGTTCCATTCTTCTTTTCCTTGCTCTGCTTATCCTTATCTTTTTCCTTTTTGGATTTCTTGGAGGATTTCATTCTGGGAAGCGTGGTGAGGACGATTTCTTTTTGGGACGCATCAATCGTATCACTCTTCCGATTTATTGTTGAGAACGATGTGAGGGACTGACTCACTCGAGTTGCTTCTTCACGATCTTGTCTTCGGTGGAAATCTAACCAATCCACTACTTCGTTTCTTTCATCAACTAACTTGAGCATTCTAGAGATTAAAGGAAGGGGGAGAATTAAACACTTAAGTCAATGTCAAATTCAAACTAAAACTACCAGCCAATTTATGCAAATAAACTCGCGTTAAGAAAATACTTCTATAAAGTCCTTGCGCAATTTGGTAAACCTGATTAACAAAACTCTAGTTAGTCATTCCTTAAATTTAGACCAAGGGCAAGCCTCTCCTGATTTCTCTTTAGTCAAGTTCTAGTTCGTAGAATAAAATCTAAAGATCCGGTACTGGTCAACAACGATCCTCTCAATAGTGTAAAGTGAATTATTTTCTGTATATCCAAACATTCGTTCTAATCGAATTTATGTTGCAATGTCTGAATCTAGCCATTTCAGTCAACAAGATCAAATAATCGAACTTTGCGATCTAACAATTAGATTAATGTTTCAGAATGCGCCTCAAACAGGGAAATGTGCAGGGATGGAAAATCTGTCCGCCGATAAAAAATCTCCTCCCAACCTTTAAGTACTACGAGCATGGGACGGAAAACCTGCTCTTCATGCTCTCAAATGTTAAACAAATTTTTATCCTCCTAACCTCGTTAGATTGTTAGGACAGATTTTCCATCCATAGAAATATCTTGAAAGTTTTGGTATCACGTCAGTGCACTAGGGACTTTAAATATTTAAGAGCGCATAAAATCCAAAGTTCAGAGATGACTCAATGACATCATTGCTTACTTGCCACTGTCACTTGCTTCTAAAAATGAAATAAAACATCCGGCTTCTGAACATTCTTATTTGTTCAGAGGTTCAGACCGTCTGATAACGTCTTTCCAAGGTACAAAACACAATTCAAACTGTAATATTTTCTGACTAAGAGTTTTAGATCCAGTATCATCTCAACATCACACCTAGCAATCTACTTTTCGCAACTTCTGTTCTTGCAAGCGTCTGATGGATGACAAACCATAATGGAATTTAAGCGAGACACATCAATAAAATGGAATAATTGAACGCTGACTCCATACTCCGCAGACTAAACATCCCTTATCTGAGAAGATATTCGATTCCTTATTGTTGTCTAATTAAGAGTTCCATACGTTACCTTGTAAGACAGGTTTTATAGCTTCGCACCTACGGAACAAGTCATTTAAGAATTTAACTCCAAGGCCTTGACTGACTTTTCATTTACATAACAAAATTATAAACGCAGTAAGTTTAACACGTTTCATTCCAATGGGACTTTTTCAGTGAATATTTTAACAATTAAAAAATCCTTTGAAATCGAAATCCAAACAACTCAGGAGTCTACCAATTGAATTTTTGATTATAGTAGTTGAGTCGATATGAATGAATTCTGAATGGAATTGGCGAATATAAGCAGAAAACAGATGGGTTTAACTTGACTTACTCTTCAAGAAGAGTATTCTCCACGTGAGTGTGATCTTCTTGTCTCTGATTCAAAGGTGTGTCCATCAGAACACGGAGTTGAAATTCAAGTTCAGCCTGCATCTCCTATTAAGAACGATCAAACCAAACGGCAGCATTAGATTTCTTTATGTTCAGGCTCAACCCATAAAATTAAATCGAAACACCCGAGTTTCTTATCAAAAGATTTGTGACTTTGTGAGTTGGACACACATTTTACGGCCAAATAAAAAGACCGTCACAGCCAACGGCACTCCTTTGTACTTTTACAACTTTTACAAACAGTCCTCGCAAACACATGTGGCTAACCAATTTTGTCAAATATTCAGTCCAAGCTGAGTACAAGCGAGTACCTGAGTGCATAATTATTGGGGCATTTTATACCAATAAAAATTATTTATAATACTTCAATGGGGTTTCATTAAAAAAGCGGAAGCAGACGGCAGCGGCAGACAGAACTTTTTAATTGGTAAAATCTCACAAGATAAAAAGTTACGAGCCAATCATACATATGGTCGAGACCTCTTAATTTATAGCTCTCACTTGTGCCAAATAACTCTAGAAATTCGATATACACATACACACCAATCTGATCAATCACACCTGATCTTTTGATCAGGTCTCTTGCAAACGATGGAAACTTCTTGTTAGTTGCATCATTGGGTCATTAAAATATCCTTATTGAGAAACAAGACAACTTTATAAATGAAACGGTAGGAAGTAGTTAACCAATTAGGCATTGAACGTCATCATAAGAATATCAGGGTAGTTAATCGTATTAGAGACAGATACGATCATCAAAGCAATTGGATCAGTGAGATCGATCAGAGTTTGGCCATGTGATTTCAAGCAGCTGCTCGACCGATTCGACTTTCAATATTCAATCAAAATCAAACTCGATCAAATCCTTAAAGAATTGCAAACTGATTTTCATTTTTGCATAGCGTCCTGATCTTCAAATGTCCTACCTTATCTCATCTCGATCTATTAAACTCTGTGCCAAGTGGACTTCTCACCTTACAAGAGAAGGAAATCGGAGGGTCTATTTAGATATTATTTTCATTTGTTAGCTACAACACTCCAAAAGTATAAAAATCCATGCAGTCTTTTAGTTGAAAATACAGTGGGTTCGTTCGCAATAATCCGTGCGGCATCCATCAAAATAGCATTCAGAACTTCAGTCCCTATCGTGGCTACCACAATTGACTTCAATGTTGCCGGTTAGAAAGTTTAATCGTGAGAAGATGGGTCAGTTTTTGGTATTTCGCAACTCAAGATGTGTAGTCCAACTCGGTCCCTTAACGTCGGCCGCATTAATTACCACGCCATTTGTACGTTCCAACGGGACTATCATTTAACAGCTAATCAGCAGCCTAAGTTTGCAAACTTAGCTCGTCAGCTCCACACTTTGCTACCACCCGCTCCTAACGTTTTTGCCATTTTAAATGACAAAAAATATCATTTCCATTCTGAGAAAAAAAGTGCACAAAGGTTCATTCAATTCTGTTGAGTGAAAATAATGACAACTCGTCTTTGTCGTTGTCGCACTATGTCTCCACCTACGGACCTACGCCCTGCATGTCAACCGAACTCTGGTCTATTCAATTTAGCAAAGTTACCTGTTGAGCAGCGGAGTTCACTTTTTTTCTGAGTTTGACGATGAGTCAAAGTCACGGTCATGGTTTCTGTTCTACTCTGGCTTTAAATCATTTACATTTCTATTGTTTCGAATCTAAAGACAAGTCTAACTTTAACAAGCGCTTACTTCTAGTCGATGACCTCTCCGCAAGTACTCCAATTCCGTTTGTCGTCTTAGGATGTCATTCTTTTCATTTATGATGTTCCAGAGCTGAACCATCATTTCATCCACCTGATCATTATTCGATTCCTAGAGGTGCATTCAAATATAAAATACAATGGAGAATTAATCTTTTTTTCGTTTGCTTTTTGACATTTCAAATGAGTGGTTGATAGTACCGGAAGGGAGCAACAAGAAAATAACAATAACATGTCATGCCCACTTTAAGGAAGGTTAAGGGGATTCCAAAAGTTCGCATTTCTATCTTTGACATCTGATCTGGGCAGGTGACCTCTTAGAGATCATTTATTATTAAGAAATATGACCCGGACCACCAATAAGAAATCCTTTCGTGTCGTTGTTTTCATTCAGGGGACAGTACACCAGGGAACTGACAAACCTTTGGATCTGGATAATACCTAAAGACCTACGAGTCGCAATAAGGACTTTCGGGTCGCGAGGAAACGAGCCAGGTAGTGAAACCCACCTAAGGGGAGGCTGGGTATGGTCTCCTGCTAGTTTTTGGTATATTGTGCCTGGAATGACGCCTGACATCTTTTCTATTGGCGAAACTCGAGACATCTACCCGTTTGACCCCAGGAGGTCAGCAAGGTGAACTCAAGGTCACCTGATGATCTATGTGCGGTGTCATTCAAACCGTGAGGTCAAGGAGAGTTAGCTTGTTTGTTTTTTTGTTAGAGTGATAAACCCGTAGCATTCAAAATACCGAAGTACGAAACTAGGTCTGGTAAGTCAAGTTTTAGCTCTCTGTAATGACCAAACCCAAATCCAGAGATTACCAAGGTTAGTGGACTCGCATATTTTAACGTTGCTGACGTCTTGAACAGTGCACTGTGCCTGGCCGGTAAGTCAGAAGAAATGCGTACGGCCAAGAATGTTACCACAAAAGCGTGCATTCAGTTCCCCTTCCTCATGTTCTACCTCAAGCTCGATAACCTAATACAGCTGCTAAGTAGTCCATGTATATAAGTTAAAATTAACTTGGTGCTCCTCGGTTACGACTCTCAACTGGTCTGGTCCAGTACACTGGCTTTCCCCTAAAATTAGTGATGTACCGAATTGAGCTTTCGGACAAAAACCGAAATTTCGGTACCGGTCTGTGGCCGAAACTGAAATTTTGGTTTCGTTTCGGTTTCGGCCAAAAATTTCGGTCAACCGAAATTTCGGTGCACCTTAAATGAACTTTCGGCCAAAAAACAATTTCGGTACCCGTCTGTGGCTGAGTATGTCCGAAATCGAAATTTCGGTTTAGGTTTCTGCCAAAAGTTTCGGACAACCAAAATTTCGGTACATCACTGCCTAAAATTAAAATAAACGTAGAAAATATAAATACTATTTCTTTCCACGTGAACCTCACGTGCGGAAACATCCAGCTGCGTTCTTTCCTAGTTTCATTCCATAAATTCCATTACATAACTAAGGTAATCTCCATGCACGCGAACCTGATTTACAACCTACAATGTACCTGTCTGCACGAAATAACTCAGGAAATCATCAGCCTGTTCTGTCCAGGATGTGAATGGATTATTCAACTACAATTCAACTCATAATATTTTCTCTCGTTAATAAAAAGGACAACACCTAAAATGTCAGAGAGAACAAAACGAGGCTCAATCAAATTACTTTTCCCTCAATCTCAACGAGCAGCTCATTTTTATTACAAGGCTGATGCAATCCCGCAACCGGCAAAGTCGGCACGTCAACCACCATGTAATTATTCTTTCAAATGTCGCTTCCGTTTCCTCAATAACAAAAAATTGTTATGAACCCTTTCTATTGTAGTACACAACACACGCACGACAAAATCATCTATCTATGTATTAAGGTAACAAATTCAACAAACTACAACTACCCTTTTGCATTTAAGTTCGATTCAATTTACATGAGGCGGCGAAATCTGGTAAAATTAAATGGCTATTTATTCTCATGATTTTTCTGTCCCGGCGAGACTATGTTAAAATGTTCAGGTTCCTAGTTGCTGTCATGAAGGTCAAGAATCCGACACAAGAACAGAGTTTATTTAATGCATGAAGGTCTTAGGCCCCAGGTCCCTACAAAATTCAAGTACTATCTATATCCATTTGTTAATTAAAACTGAAACACTACAGTTTGTTTCTACTTTACTTTTACGAAACCATCGCTAACACGAAAATAGTGAACTTAGGGAACTAACAAATTTTGATTACCGTCTCTGTCTCCATTAAGCGACGAATAGTGGACTCCAGCGTAATTCCTTGTCTCTCCAACTCCCTCTCCTGAACCCCCAAATCCTCCATTTCAGTCTTAATGGAAGCTTCTGGCAACGGTTCAACTCGGCGCCTTGGTGGAGGTGCTCGTCGTTTCTTTCTATATTGTTGTGACGCTGCCTGATTTGTATGATTTTTCAAGCCTTTTAGAAGTTTCGGAGAGGCTGGGATCACTTTTTTCGGGCCAGGTGAAGAAGCGCCAGATCTATCTAACCCTTCATTATTTCTCACATCAAAATTCGATATTTCATTCAAAGATTGTTGACTGCGTTTCAAAATCGATTTGGGACTTTTAGGAATAGGAACCGGGGATGGCGGCGAGGAATTCTCATTGGACGTATTTGCATCTTCATGGCGCTGTTGTTGTTGCATAAACGATGGCGGCAATGGAGCCCTCCTTGTTTTCCTTGATTTCAGTTTCATGGAATTGGTCTCGGAAACGTTTGAATATGTTAAGGAGTCTCGGTCTCTGTCCCTTGGTTTTGGAATAGGGTGGGCGGGAGTACTGCTGACATTTGAATTAAAACTACTTCCATCACTAAATCGGCTACAAGTTGAACTAGTTTCATCTCGAAGGAACACCCCTGACTCTTCATCTTCCTCATCTTCAAAGGGATTGAAAGGCTTCTGTTCAACTGTTGCATTATTTTTGACAATAGTTCTTGGTTTCGGGGATGGTGAGGGTGAGGGCGAGGGCTGTGGTTGAGGTCCAGGAGAAGTACTTTGACTCCTTAACTTATTATTATTGCTGATGGAATTTACAGTGCCTCTACTCGACCTTACTTTTGGAAATGGTTTAGGAATATCCTCAGTCTTTTCGTCCTCATCTTCAAATGGATTTTTAGATTCGATTTCGATTTGTTCTTCCGACTCAAACGGATTTAACTCGGCAGGATAATAATTATTTTTCTTCCACACTTCTTTCGTACTACCGGTTTTGGAAGGTAGTCTTTGCTCGGGTTCGGGAGGTCGAGGAGCTTCTCTCTTCCTGGGAAACAGACTGGGTGTCGTTGTCGGAGTGCCTTTCAAAGTCAGAACTGCCTCTTCTGGTTTAGGAGTCGAAATTACAGTCGGTACTTCGAGTGCGGGAGATTCAACCTCAGTTGTTTTAGGAACGTCGATCTTAATTCTCTCTGATTCAGGTAAATCCGTAATGGCGAGGTTATCCGCTTGATGTTCTAATTTATCATAGGGTTTGTCGACTGCTGTTGGCTCTACTGCCATTCTATCCTCGACTTCTAGCGTATCTGCGTCTGACATTGGAGAATCAATTTCAACACCGTCCGGCGGAATATCTTGAGTTGATTCTGTCCTCTCTTCCGTCGAGGAAACTGTCAGAAACTCTTCCTTGAATCGAAGTCCTGTTGGTGAAGGCGGAGAGCTGTTATGACTATTTTTCACCGGTTTCACTTCCGATTCTGACGGTAAATCTTCTTTTTCAGGTTTGTTTATTGTTTCCATAGTTCTGGCTAGTTGTTCAGCGACTGTTATCACGATCGGAGTTGCAATGTTCATAACTTCGGGAGCTAATTTGAGGTCAGCTTTGAAACTGGAATCACCACACTTATTCTCAAGACTCGAAGTACCTTCATCTTCACCCTCAACACCTTCAGTCTTAGGTATTCTACTTTCATTATTAAGATTAGCCGCAAAGCTTGAGCCTGGAGCGAGTACTAAAACATCAGATGGCTCCCTGCCCAAAGAGATTTGACCGGGACTTCTACTCCGACTCCGATGGCGCTCTCTCGTTTCTTCGGTATCCCGTGAAGAAATCTGGCGAGACCTTGGTGTTGGGTCACCATGGCACTCATCAAAGAACTTCATCCTGAGGGCGGATACTCTATCCCTCACGAGCGAATTTGTCTCGGCTAATTTATCATCGGGTGATGCATTTCCATTCACGGAGGGAAAATTCGCATGAAGTGAAACTCTGCGATTTTCTGGGGTCAGGGGAACACAGTCTTTCCGATTTGGGTTTGGTGACACATTCGTGGCACTTTTAAAACTAGGAACAAAACTTTCATGTTTCGGCGATGACGGTTGATTGTCGTTAATTACAGGTTTAATCATTTGATCACTATTTACTACGCTAATATTGCTACCTCTATTGTCAGACACACTGAGACAACTTTCACGGCTCCTTCGGCGAAGCTCAACATGGCAAGCGTTCTCTAGACAAAAAAGGAGTCCGTCAGGGGAAACGTCGGCTGTGTGCGGATTTAGTACGCGTTCACAATTAAAACATCGGAAGCATGACCGATGGTAAAGTTTTTTTGAAAACATAATCCTCTCACTTATATACACGGGATTCTGTGGATTGAGCAAATATTATGAAGGATTAGTTCTTGGATTTGGAGTTCGGAAATTGTTGACAACTTCTACATGATCTTACAAACTTTTCGCCCAGAAAATGACCTGACGTCCAGGAAATATATCTTATTACAAATATGATATAAAACCGTGTAACCTTACCTTACACTCACTGCAGACGGTCGCTGAACTTAACATGACGGATTTAGTCGGTAATCTCTTTCTTGCTTCATTCATCGCTTCATCTTCTATGTCCAGAGTTCGCTTAAGAATTACCTGGAACCGCGTAATAAAAAGTATGTAAAAACCTTGCTTTAATGTAAATTAGAGCTTTAGCTTGCCTGGAATATAATTCAGAATCCGACCGTTATCAAAAACGAAGCAAATGAAAACCAATCAAGATTTCGAGCCGAAAGCGAATTTAGTTTACGTTTAGAATTTAGTATAGTCTTAGTGTGTAGGCAAACACGGGTCGACCGGTCTACAAAATATACGCTAGATTCAATGTTGTATTCACGTAAGCTATACTCCGAAATAATAAGTACGTGAACAGAGAATGTTAAATGTTTCGATTCCAGCGCCATTGCATAACTTGCTGCATATTTTATTTGCATTACATTAAATCAACAGATCGTAGTGCAAAGTTTCTTGTACTGTCTTTACATGCATGCAATGGCAGTTACCTCAAAGGTATTTAGCAGTTAACACTACTATTATTTATGTAGCATTTCTCTCATGTATTCATAATCCACAATTACGTTCTACATAATGTGTATACCGCTTAACACCTGCCAGTTGAGTTGCTAGCCAAGGTATGTAAAATTGTCAGTCTGTACAAGTAATGTCTATGAAAATAATCCAACATTTCATATCATTTCTCCTTCATTCTAAAACAAACAAAACCTAGTTTCGTAAGCTACACTGCGAATCTTTTATTCTCTCATCATACTGCAAAATATAATTCATGAATATCCTCAAAGCACTTGAACACACTTTCCATGAGTTATCAGAATAAGATAATAAGAATAGGGTTCATGAAAGATATACTCTGACAAATAGGCTAAAGTTTGCTGTAATGTTGAAGTGCACGCAGGATTTCAGATATACGCTCCAGACCGCACTGCCATCTCCGGGATATTTCCTTCAACTGTAACTCTCCTATAGGCAGAATTGTACCCTTTTTTTCTTATCCGAAAGAGTAAAAATTCTTGGAACCCAACTTATTTTTCTCAGTCCGAAATTTTATGTCAGGATGGCGCGAACACTACGAGCTGTCCCTAAATACTTGGCTAAAATTCGCACCATAATTAGTCTATCGGACCGCACGATTTCTTTGGTCTTCACTACGTTTTGTTCGTCCGTGCCTGAAAGTGGACGCCCAGGTCGACTGTCATCTTCGGTTAATCGCCTACCCCTCTTAAACTCGAGTTTCTACCTCGGAGTTGTGCGTAACGATGGGGCATCGGTACTTCGGTACCAGTATGCTTGACCAATTTTTGGTGAATGTCACTAGCGCTCTCATTTTCTGAGGTCAGAAAACTTATGATGACGGGGTATTCAATTTTCACCTAAATCATGAAGCACGCGCATTCTGGAATGTTAAGTTCAAATCGCCCTGGGAGAAACAGTTTTCGACCAAATTGCTTCTTTGGAACTGAAGTGTCTAATCGCATTGTGAATGATATAATAATACCACGAAGTTGCAAGGCAAAGCTTAATATAATTAATTAACACCGGATCCTGATCGGACCGGCCCTAATAAAATTTGTAAACCTGGAGGTAGACACAGGTTTCATACAGGAGTTAAGTCTCAACTAACAAAACCTTGGTTAATCCAGGGTTAAATGATGGCATCAGTCATTAGACAGATTTTATAACTAGACAATGACGACTCAACTCGACCCGACCGACACTTACCGCCTGCAAGTTCTTACATACAATTCATTTCAATTTCTCCACGAATTACTCCTTACCAACAACCATCCATAACACGGCTAAACTTGTTTCCCCGATCTTGTAAAGATCGAAACGATCTTGTATAAATTGTATTGTATGATTAAATCTGAACATCTCTGGTACTTTTATAACCCAATGCAGAAATGTAAAATGTAAATGATTTTTTGTTTTGTATGAATGCCCACCTGTGTTAGCAAAAGATTTCAGGCTTGAACTGCCCCATCATCTCCCCACTGTCCTCCTGTGCCAACAACGTACGTAAACAGATGTCCAACAAAGCGCAAGGGGGTACAAAAAAAGTAAAAAAAAACAGAAAAAAACGGAAACATTAGACGAGGATCGATGAGAATCACAGTCACAGTCACAATTTTAAAAAGACCAGGTAAGGTTGGGTACTGACTGGTACTACATGAGATAACAAGTTTTCTCATATAATTGTAGTCACGTCTTGTCGACAAGTTCAAATCACACTACACGTTGCGTCTTAAGGCTAAACAAAAAGCAACATAAATAAGAAACCTACATACGCCACATATTATATCACAGATTCAGACTTCATATCACAGATTCAGACTTCATATCACAGATCCAGGTAAGACTTTTAACCCAGGTAACATAGGACAGACACATACAACTACCAGACAGAAAAATTAGAGAAGCGAAGAGGTGGACAAAACGCAACACAACAGGCAAATTAAGCAAATACAAAGTCCGAAGATCAGACCACTACAATATAATAAATATGACACGGCCGACTTTGCATAACCACATGAGACATTAATGACCTTACGACCTTTCCCATCAAAATTCCAAAAAATAAAGAAAATTCTTAGGCAAATGTAAATGTTGCTCTGCTCTGCACAGATCGAGTGAAAGAGTACAAAACATGAAGGCACAAAATAACGGCTAGACTGGCTTTTATTACATGAAATAGGAAATCAATAATGGATCGACAACAGTGGGAAGTACACACTCGGAAATCTATATTGATACGTATTAGAACCAATACGAATAATGTTCATTACTCATTCATTGAAGCAAGAAATCCAAGAGGTCCATGAAAAATGACCGAAATTAAAGACCAATTCGAAATGGTGTGACGAACTGGGGTGCTTCACGAATGTCAAATGTGGGCACAAAGTAGATTTAGAAATTAGAAAACCTGACAAAATAAACGAGCTAAAAATCTTTTGACAATGAAGAAATAAAAATAAGTGTGAATCACCTCTTGTCAACGTTTTCTCTGAAGTCATGACTCGTATCGGCTGGCTAGCTGCACGTAGTCAGAGTCAGACTTGGGACTATACCACTACCACTCCAACAATTTCAATGACTCAAACCAGGTTTCACACACATCAGGCAATGAGCCGACGATGCAACTGTTAAATCTCCCTTGACTCAAACTTGAAATCTCACTCATGTATGTTTACAAGAAAAATTCACTTAAAACTCTGTAATAACTTTTCTATAGAGCAAAATATCGCCAACGTGACAGTAGTTAAGTTGGGAAGAAATTATTAAAGAAAGATTCGGTCGTTCGAGGAAAGATACTTGAGATTCTCATTGATCAGGGCACTTGGTTTACCTCTACAATTACTTATTGTACAGGGTGTCCACGAAAAAGCGCACATTTGTTTGATGATATTTTGGCTTAGTTACGAAAATTTACATTACAGGCAATGAGATTAAACCGCCCAACAACGAAAATTACCCAAACAACTGTGCGCTTTTTCGTGGACACCCTATATATAATGTACAGCATAACATACAAAGTAAGTCAAGTCTCAGAAGAGAAAGATAAAAAAATATGTGTGTCAAGACAGGAGAGACAAGCCTTTCGACTTCGTCTCTACACATTGAAAGAGTTAAAGGCTAAACTAAATACCTCTTTTCTGTTCTCATCTTTCTTCTCCGCGTGCAAAAACTAAAACTCGTTATTATTATTTCTATTTACATACAGTCACGTTCCACTCCCTCTAAAACTAAAACTAGCTTTTATGCCTTGCCTAGCCGATACACGGCAAATGCAATTGCGTTAACTTACATCCTTATAAATTACCTTTACATTTTAACATTTACATAGTATAGTCAAAAAGCAATATTTTCCTCACCACTACTTCGTTTGCCCACCTTTCTCTTGTTTCATTTCCTCAAGCCATACTCCTATTGAAAGACAAAGTTCGTTCATACCCACATATACTTACATGCAAACGCATACTTGACTCATGAGAGTAATTACTTCTAACCAAGTTGGATTCTAAGTTGCAACAATAATTATTCCAGCAATTAATTTAAGGGTAATTTTACACTCAAAAGTACCTTTCAGCATTCTACTGCTAATGTACTATACAAATTTCTTTCAATTTGTTTAATCACTGAATAACATAGGTCTCCAGGATTTATTTTAGCGGTTGGATATCAGTGTCCAGTGTCCGGCCAAAATTTCAGGCAACAGCTATGACTTCCTACGCCACCAATATCCGACTTATGGACAGGTCAGGCAGGATGCCGGTGATCTGGTACATTCCAAATTCTTTGCCCAGTAACTCAACTAGACTCAAACTAAATGCGCACTGGAGACGTACCTCCGGGATTGTTTCCCTAATAATAGTACTAATAATAGTAACTAATAATAGTAATATCACTAAGAACCTAGACGAAAGAAAATAAGTGAATCGAATATGCGATCGGTTTTTTAAAATACTAATTTCTGAAGATGCATTCCCTTCGCATTGGCATTGGTTTTGACAAAAGCGTCCAAACTGGGAAGAGAAGTCTGTTAACTTCCTGTGCTGTAGCGTAGCTCAACAGAATTAATGCTTAAATGTTAAACACAGCTTAGTTCTGTATGATACAGGGCAGGACGGTAACTATGCCGCCTTACAGTAAATCCGATTGTCTCCACATCGATTCGTAAAATAGCAAATGATGAGTGAACCAGTGAGCGTAGTAAATGAAAACATACTTGCATTGAGGGCATTGAATCATAAGCATCAGGCAAGCCTACGCGCAACTGTTATACATTTTTAAAAATTCGCACAAACGCAATAAAGATTAAGTCTAAGAGGTGTCCACGTCTTGTAATCGACAGACAATGACAATATTACCGTGATCGTCCATCCAAACTTGTATTGTCTTCGTCTTCGAAGAAAATATTGCCGTCGTACTCATGGACTGCCAGCAAATGGCAAAATCGAAGTACGGTTTAAAATCATCCTCTTGCATTGTAAATCGGCTGTAGCTTAGTGTTAGCTTAGTGGTACGTGCAATGCAGGCCTTAAGGTTTCGCTATGGTGAGGGTGACTCCAAACTGTTCAAACTATATAACCTTCGACCCTGTTACACTACCACTACCACTCGGGTTGAATAATAAAACTATCACAACTACTCAACCGGTAGACGTATTATCTTTAAATTACAGCAATGCCCTTATTCCTACATATTTATTTTACAACTTCAATCCATCTCCTAGCATCCGCTATGCTCTCATCAAGTCAGTCATTCGTTCATCATCCCGCTAGTGAGTTTGGTTTTCAGGCGATACGCCACGCAAGCGGTAAGCATAATTAACCAATAGTCGAAGGAAAGAACGAACCATCAAATAACTCCATTAACGTATAATGTGTCATTATCTAAATTATATTACAATCACTCCGTCAGTCAGTCAATTAGTACCACACTATGCAGAATAACCTGCGCAAAGTGTGTCATATAAATCCATGTGAAACTAAATTGCAATTATTTTAGTCCCGTCAAAATCGAAAAATTCTAAGACATGAAAAAATGTAAGAAATACAGTATGCAATGGATTTTTAATAAAAAGAACTTAAGTTCGGCTCAGCCACAAATGTGTCTCGGACTCGGACCACTAAGTGCGGATCGAACAGTAGAGCCTACTCCTGTTACTCCAGGCGAGGCCACTGGTGACTGGCCCGGTAAATGGTTCCAGTTGTCCTGAGTTAGAAGGATTATAGTACGTAAGGAATGTAATGCCGCAGCGTAGAATCACGTGACGGCAAGGGACTAAGTCCAGTCAACTAAGCTAGATATTAGTCGTCTAGCTCAGGTATTCAAGGGGACACGTTTCAATGTAAACTAGCTGCAAATAAACTTGAGGCCTTCTAATTGACAGCGACAGCTACAGCTGGAATCGGGAAATTGTAATTTCAGCTCTTCTCATGGGTCAATAAAATGTTGTAGGGAACTGGCATTACATATAGGCCGTGTTTCACGAGTTGGTTAGTCTCTCGCAAGAATACTTCCTTTTACGACAAATGCTATAACACATAATCGGAACCTTGTGCCGTGCCATCTGTCTGTTCTTATGTTGCAAGGCCTTAACTAACAAAGGCCTTGCCAAAGCCGATGACGGTGACAAACAAAATATATTTTCGCAGTTGACCAAATGAAGAAGAACGTTGTTCGGCAGAAGGACAGTGAAGAAGTTAGGGAGTACTACCATAATTTCTTCAATTGTAGATTGGTATAAAAATATCCTGATTGCAATCTAAGAATATAAATAATAACTTCAATCACCCGATCTCACCTTGTACAAATATAAAATACAAATGACAATTCAAATAATAAATACGGCTTGGCATGAATATCAACTCGTAACTTTTTTGCCCACTCTTTAAGGCCATTTAAGTCATCCCATGCCATGGACGTTTTCGTCCACGTGATATAATAGTCATGACATAATAGAGCAAAACAAGAAGAGATATGAAACAGTAATAATATTGTATGTAGAAACTGCGTAGGGCAATGTCTTGAAAACTCGCCCGTACCAACTGAGGAACTTACACAGAATAAAGGAAAACGGAATGATAAATCAGTTCAACAGTTAGAATAAAACAAGTCATGTTTGCTTCTCATTGCAGCCGCTAGGAATTAGGTGTAGTTTGTAAGGTTAGTGTGAAAATGAATTCCAAAGCTATTTTGTTAAAACGATTCGTCCCAAAACCATGTTAATATGAAATTCGAAAAGTTAGCAGAAAAATGCAGCACAGATTTTCGTGCAGGAGTAATTTCTCGATATACTGAACATTAAACTGGCCAGGGAATAAAGGGACATATTTTTTGTTTAGTTTCATAGTGGGTATTAAAAGGAAATAGCTTACGACTACGACAATTGGTAAGAAGTATCCCAAAAATTTCTAATAAATAAGATGAAGGGTGGAACGGTGTACAATACCTTTTCTGGAGTGCTAGATTTTGACTTGTCACCAGGGCGCGCCTTGATGACACTATCATCCGGAGTAAGGCTCAGGCGATTGGTAACCGTAGATTTTTTCTCCAAGCTCTTGAAGGTATTGTAGAATTGCGCTACGTACGTGAGGACAGAGAGACGATCTGGAATTTCATGTGCGGCCTTCGGCAAAGTATAAAAATAATGACATTTAGACATTCTGTTTTAAATTGGGATGGATTACATTTTATGAAGTAGACTTGGAATTTGGAAATGGGTTTTTGGAAAAATTAAGATACCACAATTTATGAAGTAGGTTTGGAAATCGTTGTTCTGAAAAAGTGAGATACACATTTTATGGCGAAGACTTGGAAATGTTTCTTTGAAAAAGTGAGATGTACATTTTACGGAGTAGGCTTAGAAAAGTTTTCCTACAGCTAGGCATACATACCATGTCTTCTGGGTCAAGAAGGGCAGGTATTCCCAATTGACGCTCTGCAACCTCAAATGCCAAAGAGCAATTTCCCAAAATATCACATGGATCCAATTTCTCAAAGTCACTAAGAGAAAGTAACGAAAATCGAGGTCCAATGTATTACTTTGCACTCAAACCAAAATCTTCCCACATATCTCCCAAATACTACCGAAATTGATTAACACAGTCATTACCAAGAACTTAAAACATCAAATATGATCGAATTAACATACATGAGGTCCGGACGAAATCGGTGGATGAGAGCGCAGAAAGCCATTCCATTCCTCCAAGAACTCGTCATATTCCGAATTGTGACACCGTCGTAACCGTCAGTCTTTTGTCTTGCCCATGCCTCCAGGGCACTTGGTCCACTTTTCTCTCGACTCATCTGAAATAAGAAAAAGTTCAAAAAGTTAAACCACTTCTAAGTAATAATCGTTATTATTAAGAGTAAGATCAAACACTAAACCTCAAAACCGCCAGTAAAATATATATACAAGGAAGCGTCGATACCTTAATCTACCGCTTTCCCTTACAAATTATAACGGAACTAACAGATTCAGATGACATGCAACGGCGGAATGTGTAGAGCTGAGTAATATATATGCAGTCACAATACAAATGAGTAAATAGGTCGGTTGAATCATGCTGTGTAGATGACACGATTCGTAAATTGCAACGATACACAAAGACATCGTTCTTAACACGAAGCGACAACTGAGTACGGAGTCAGACGAGTACCAGTAATGCAAAAACGGAATATAATGTCACGCTTCGGTTTCAATTCACCAATTAATATTCGCCGTGTACACAGAGAATATGGACATTAAACATCAAAACCCTCCCGAAAGCGACAAGATAACCAAGAACTAATAAAACAACAAAAGAAGTTGACCGGAACTGGAACAAGATAAAAACAAACAAACAATAGAACTGTTGAAATATTTCATTTAGAAAGTCGCCAAATACAACTGTACTTATGTAGGCTGAGATTTTAAACTGCGCAAAGCGGATAAAGTGGGGAAAGACGATGTTATGATGACATGAACATTGACATGCTAATTGAATGTAACGTATGCTCGAAGGAATGGAAGTCACAAGTCGCTCATGGTCGAATAGATCGGTGACTACTACAAATTATACTCGAAAAAACCAACCAAGCCGTAGGGATCGAACCCATACCGCAGAAAGTCGACAAGGCTGGTCCCGGTCTGTACTGCCGCATGTTGTTAAAACGGATTAATTTCGAATTCCATAGACAAAGTATAAACCTCGGAGTTTAACAGTTTCCAACAAAATTACTGAGACTACGCCGTAAACATTTCAACAACAATCTGTTAGGCGTTCATTTAAAATCCAAAAGGTTTACGTACATACGTACTTCACCCACCTAATCCTTTCTTTCTATCCGAGTAGAATGGGTTAACGAAAACATGGGAATTTAAAGTCTAATATCATTCGTTATGGTAGGCGGAGAGGGATCAAACGTACCAGCAGAAAATTATGATGGATGAGCACATTACTACGAATGTCATGAATTACTTTGTGTGGGCCAACATGCTTGCTTTGCTTAGTTTGGACAGTACACACACAATAAAATGACATGACGAGAAATTCGATTAAAAGTCCATGGAGGTTGGCTGTCCTACACTAATACATAATTCCACGCAATTTATGAAATTAATACAAGAGAAAATGAATTGTGATTGTGTATGAAGAGCTCCAAGGAAATCTTCATTCGCAATTTACTTTGCTCGCAACTTTGTAAGTATAAAGCAGGAATATCATGCAGGAGAAGCAACTTAAATGACAAATAACAGCTGTCAACGAAGGATAATAATCTACCTTCTAACTGATTATCACCCCTCATCCCAGCTGTTGAAATAAAAGTTAATTTGAATTTAAAGAATATGTCCAATCATTGACACATTTAAGAATCTCTTTTGAAGTCTTCACTTGAGAAGATTATCGAAAAGATCTCTATTAGGAATTGGCGGATACAGAATTCCGTTATACCCTTCTAAATATGAATCGGAGTCCCGGAGTCCCTTTTATTTTATCGATCTTATCCCAACTCCACACCACAGCGATTACCGTTGTGCATATTTTATGACTAATAAAAATTTCTCTCTCTGACTCTGACTGTAACAACTTAATTCTCCACTATTCAAATACATTTTCTCTAATAAAAACGTTCGATTTATGAACTTCAAAGTTTGTGACTCATGTGGTCTAGTCTAGTATGAATGAACTGTATTCTCTAACTTCAATTTTCAGGTATTTCACAGTTAAGCAAGTTGCAAGTTCCATATTATCGTCTCCTTAATCTGCTCATCCTAAGATCACAAAACAGGCTTCCCTTACATCGCACTATTGCCACCATCTCCTCTGTTTGAAAGAATATGCAAGATTTTACACCTCAATTGTCACTCCCTGATTAGGACACGTCATATACAATAAATGGAGTACGCAGTCCAAGTCCTCCCACTGCTACATTGTACGTTACTTATAATGATGTGTAGCACTGCTACACATCATTATAAATAACGTACAAGGAAATCCAACTGAAACAGTAAATTACATCTGCAACCATTTTTTTTTTACTTGTCTAGCCCCGTCAGTCTGTCTGTGTTTTTCAACATCGACGTTTTCATCGCTCATTAGCACTATTAAATCACCGGTCTTCTATGCAAATTTCTCTCAATTTATATCTTGCAGTGCAGAAGAGATGCGATTCCCGTAACCAGAGCTTTCCCGTAATACAACCAATGCAGTCAAACTAACCAAATGATTCAATTGGGTTGTCCGGCCTAGGTCGGTCTCCGTGAGGCCGACCTAAGAAAGACCTTATAATATGAGAAGCGAATGATACTAAATTGCAAATGTCATGTCATTTGCTACAACACACATCAGTCCATAGTCGCAATTATTCAACAGGACGATTTAAAAAAAAATCTACTACGTAGAACCCTAGTGCTTACCAGCTTTTCATCATGGCCAAGAGCCCATTTTTCTAAATTTGTTGAATAAACCACAAATCATTTCACAGTGAGATACAGTACAATGTTTAAAAGAGTTTCCCTAATTTAGATAGTGAGTTTACCAAGGTGTAACAGATTCGATCATAGAATAATGAAAACTAGACCTTATTTAAAATATGAAGGTGGACGTGGCCGTGACGTGGAGCTCCTTTCCTTTCTTGACGATTTGGGCAAATTTCAGCCAACCTAAAACTGGCTTCAAATCGATGCTTTCTACTATACTACGGGAGTAAAAAGAAAGTTCGATAGCAACAGCTTATCGTATCTAATCTGGTACTCGAGTATTCTCGACTGGGTGGTTGCTCGTCTCTAGTAAAGGACAACGAAAATATTCTCAGCTCGAAGGTATCTCGTTTGTACTGGTACTGTTACTGTAGTATTTTGATTTCCATAAATATGTCAAAGAAGCCATCCCAAATGTCTGCCTGCCAGCCAGTAGTAAAGTTAAAACATTTTGACATTAACAAAATCATTTATAACGCCATATTTTGGGCAACTGTCTGGGTTTAGGAGTTGCCAAATGTGCAGTCATAAAAGTTATATTTTTGTAGCCGTAGTTAAATTAAAGTTGTGATCGATTTGTTTTTGTTTTACCACGTAACATGACTTACTTTGCGGTCACAGCAGTGTGCAGTGGAGTGTCATTCAGAAATGAAGGATAATTGTTTCGTTTCACATTTTCCTACTCCATGAGTTTGACTTCAATATTTAAATTAAATCTTAGTGTGCTCATCACTTAATGAGTTGCCAAAATGCGAATGACCGTCTTCAATTTGAGCTTACTTATTATTTATGTTGTGTGATATAAAATATACGATAAGAATGTAGAACATGATGGTAAGGTCGATGTGAATCTATCCTGTCATACGCTTTTTGGTCCATCAATTGTTTGAATCGGTAAGTTATTACCTTGATCCACATCACACCCAACCCAACCAGATAGATGCCTCGATACCTGCGTGCCGGTGTAAATTTTTTACTTGGTTCAGTTTCCATAACTATAATATAAATGCAATGTAGTATACCAACTGCCCTTGCATTTTTTAAGTACCTGTTTCTGTTCAAAGGCAGACAATGTTTCAAAAAGCAATTATGGTTTTTTACAATGAGGATGAGCTCGGCTTCGGCGTTCTACTTGACTGCTTGGCACGGTAAATTGGTTCTTCAGTTCCTCTACTTACTAGAATCAATCAATGGATGCAGTATCTAGTGGTTTGGCTTTTTTGTGTCACACATTTATAGTTCGAAGTGATGTATTGTCTGAGCCTCTGGTCTGGTATTGCGAGCTAAAAGCGTTAAAACCATTACTGGAAATGTGCTCAAATTTGTGCTGACAAGAAAAACCAAATATAAAGACTGTTTTCAGAATCTCCGATGCGCAATGTCCTAGATTGGAATACACACCAAGGAATAGAATAACGAAGGAAAAACGAGTTTAATTAATTAAAAAAAATACACCTACATTAATTGACATAGCCGCTGAGGCCGAATCAAACATCATCGCGTATTTTTGGGTTGCTTCCCATTTGGCCCAGAGACGTACAACGTAGGTACCATCTAGTAGTAGAAAAAACCAATAGAAAAAACCTATTTAACCCGTACATACCCAGGCCGTGCATAGCTATGAACACTGCTTTTCTATCGAAAAGTTTCTGAAAGAAACTTTCATGCTA
>JAQFYE010001537.1:0-22429 GCA_034694305.1 Protaphorura glebata | reverse complement strand
TTCTGATCAATTCTTTCAGTTAATATTTTCGTGGAACGTGTGACCCTACCTAGTAGGGAAATGGTCAAATTATCTTGTTTAAAGCAGTGATATAAATCATGCATAGGGACGGAAGATGAACTATAGCGAGGCAGCAATGGCTGCCTGTAGCCATCACGTAGTTGAATGACTGGAATACACTCTGCTTAGGTAATTCAAAATACTCTAACGAAATGCATATATAACCACCAGAAACTACTAAACGGAAAGTCTCAACGCGAGCATTTCGTCTTTTCGGATTACTTACTCAACATGGAATGGTTATCATTGTTAACTGTTATGCTTGACGGAATGTCGATAACTTGTGACAGCGACTGCAGGAACTTTAAGAATACACGATCCAAGCACTTTCAGAATTCCCTCAAGCGATCGATTTGGTTTGCGGGGGATGTAAGTATTATTTACTCTTTATTGACTAAAAGAATGACGTGTTTACAGGAAACATAAATTAAATTGTTATCGGTTTTGCAGAATCTTCCATTCAAACATTGAGGAGGTACTTTTGAAAGCTAAAACTATTTGGAGAAGTTTGTCATATTTTAGTTTGCCTTGGCTAAAATGAAGTTTGACGGTGTTTGAGTGAACTCAGTGATAATCACAAAGACCTTTTGGATTGGATTGGATTGGATACGTATTTTATTATAAGTCATCAACTTCATAGTTCACACAACATTAAAATCATAGTTATGACCTAAGGAATTGGATTCTTGAATATTTTTAACTGATTACAAATAAAATCAAGAGTACCGCACTTGCACTTCACAGCCGCCATACCAAATTCTACGCTTGCTTTTTTCTTACATTCTGATAACCTCGCTATTTTTAATCAAAAATAAATTAGGACTACAATTGCAATGGGCTATTGGGAGGAGGTTCGTTAATAAACTTAATAATAAAAACATATTTATTAACTTGCACAAGGATTCAATAATGAATCCTGCCAGACGCCGGATACATGCCTATACCGCTCTATTAAGTAAATACAAATTAATCAGTGTCAATACGAGCAATTTATTCCAACAGAATATATGTTAATGTGCCGTTTGTTATTGACGAAAACCGGCATAGTCTAAATATAAAATATATCCAAGAAAGATGAGGCAGTAACGCACGGGAAATCGCAGGGAAAAATTTGTGTGAAAATAGTAACGCAAGAACACTTACCGGTATGCACACAAATTGGATAATAAATAAATTAAAAGGCAGAAGCAGTCATCAACTTTTATGCACGTCACGCACAGATCTCTTCGTGTCATAAAATTATTTTAGATTGCCTACATTACTACAAACGAACAGGAACACAACAAGAATAAATAAGCAAGCTAACGTATAAGGCAAATAACTGACTACGAAAATGCAACGGAAAGAAGGTATTCACTAAAGTAATATATACTGTGACGACAACTCCAAACACTTATTGTTGGTCTTCTATTATTCTTTGGCGTCAGCAATTCCTCCAGGAGTGATTGCGAATGTAGCCTCGGATTCAGGAAGGTCAGGACTAAAAATGTTAGAATATAAATAATATGGAGGATTAGAGCAAACTTAACAAAGGGAACCACTTTTATTTAAAAACCAGACAATGTCAAACCAAGTGTCGAGTTCAGTGTGCGTGTCAACAGTTTAAATTTTGGGTCAGTCCTAAATGAAAGCACTCTAGCAAAGACCTTAAAGGGGAACAATCTACTAAAACGTCCCAAACAGCGCCAATAGTCCCTTTATAATAACCAATGAAAATTCGGGAAATAATTTTATCCGCGGACAAATCAGTAAAAGTGTTCAGGTCACTTGAGACTTGATGTATTATCGGTCCGGTTGGTTTTGACTCTATTTTATATCTTTATAACAAGCGTGTCTCCAACCGTAAACGAAAAACTGCTTGAGTAATGGTTGCAAGGTGGAATTTCTCATTAACCTTTGCACATTTCTAGCATAGTTGTTCACACATAAACCATACATTGTAAACGAAACAAGATAAAATCTAATTACCTGTCATAAATTTTGGCAATTCGAACCTCACCACGACCTTTTCTCAACGAGATTCTAGTTGTTGAAGCATGTGCAATGATATTTCCTCCAATCGGTTTTTTCGGATCGGCCTAGACAAATCAAACGCTTGTAAGTGCTAATATTCATACGCAGTTAAAAATCAGGAAAGAGTCCCACTGAGCATAAAAAATCAATAATGAATTTTTAATTACTGAGAGGAGAGACAAAAACAAATTAGTTAATCCGTATTCAGTGCAAAGACTGGTTTGTGTAGGACTTGGACTCATTAATATTTATATACAGAATATTTATGTCCAGACACATTGACAATATTAGAGATAATATTAATAGTAACACTCGACTGAATATCCATAATTAAAGTTCGCCGATATTTGACCTCAAATGATAATTCAAAGTACGAATTATTGTTGAAAGAGAAGATAGAGTTCCCACCACCTAAACCTGTCCCTGACTGTCGAAGTTCCATATAAGCTAGATATGAAACCCCACATTCATTCAGATAGAGGAAAATTAAATTAGGATAATATTTCAAGTCTCGTTATAAGACCAAGGTGAGGAAATATTCTAACCTGGAAACTCATTGTAGCTCCAGGATCTGACGTCATCTGATTAGTTACAAATACAGCCATGTTATACTCTTCAGAAATTTTTTGCAAGCGTGAGAGCATCTGAGCCAGTTTTTGTTGTCTTTCGGACAGTTCTCCGCGTCCGCTAAAATCGACTCGAAACAGTGCCATTATAGAGTCGACGATCTGTAATTTCAACCCGAGTTTGATATGATATGATATATATGATTAGCAATGATAAATGATCTAGTTTCAAGTACGCCAATTTCAATATTACGAACTAACCAATGGCATATCGACTATTTCGGAAACATGTAATATAGATATGAACTTTATGAGAACCAAAATATTGATATTAAAAAGGATGCGGTCGAATTTAACAAACCATTAATTTGTAATTGCCAGCTTCTTCGTGGCATTTAGCAGCGACCAAATCCAATAGCTCCATTTGATGCTCCGACGTGTAAGCCCGTGCGTACATAACATTGTCCAAAACTGCACTTTGATCCAATTTGAATCGATCAGCGATATCTCTTAGACGGTCTGGACGGCTAAAACAACAAAATGATTTATTAATGAACAAATAAAGACGGATACTTAACCTGAACTTCCAACGAATCCATACAATTGCAATTGGACTGTGAATTCCCTTGTCGATATTTTGTGCTTATTTTCTCTCACTGCTACTGCTACACCAAGTAAAAATGCATTTTAGTGAATAAAAATCTTGAGTCGTTTGAAAATGCAAGAAATTTTCACCAAAACAAACGTCTCGATTCGAATCTCGAACGAATTCTAATTAGAACATGGTGAGCTGCTGCAATAGAAACCTTTACTAAGTATAACGAATTAGCTGTGTTCAGTGTAATGTGTAATCTGACTGAAAGAAAAACTACATTCAAATTATTTAATATCGATCATCTATATTTATGCTTGAAACTTACAAAGTATTCTCGGTGTCGATGAATACCACCTTTCCTCCAGAATATCCGTTTGCCCCGGGCATTTGAGCAGTCACACAAAGCGTATGACACAATTGGGTCTTTCCAGTTCGAAACTCTCCAAAGGCTTCTGTAATTGCCATAGACTCCATTCCACCTCCCAACAGTTTACTAAAGAGAATACAATAATACCACAAATTAGAGTTTGTCCCGTTTAAAATTGTTCAAACATTACCAAAAAAGACAAGAAGTAAAATGAATGTTACTCGAATTCCAGAGATCCAGTAGACACACGAAAAACCATTTTACGTTTATCGCTGAATTGAAGTGCCGTGACGAAACAACTGCCATCCAATTTTGCACACGCTTCCTTGATTTTATCAACCTTCGCTTCTGACAATCCTTTCACATTGCAGAGTTTTTTTCGGGTGCACATTTGTACTCCTTTTACGGTACAGATTCCAACAACTTTCAACTTTTTAATGTCCAATGCATTCTGAAACCAAAAAATGCAAAACCAATATATATTCGTTCGAAACATTATCCAATCCGACAACGTTTTCAAACACCAGTCCCTCATTCCAACCTTACAGTTCTTTTCTATATTTAAGAAATTAATATATTTATATCCTGCAGCTACTTTTTATCAAGACATGACAATGGTTTGGAGAAATTTTGAACATTCTTGGATTGGATTGTATGTAATTTTATTTAAGTCATCAATTCTATAGCTCACACAACATAAATATCGAAAATGAAATATTGAACTATCCGTGAGTGTCACCGATTCCGACTGTAACTAAACTTAACTATTTAAAATATAACTTAATTTAATGAATTAAGGTCTGTATACTACACACAGTTGCATGGGATTTCTATGCTCACCTACGTTGGGGACTTGGAATATTTTCACAGGTGACCACCGGTGCGGTGACCTAAATGGCAACGATATGGTGTCTCGGAACCACGCGAAAAAAATTTTCAGTCAATTGTAAGACTTTCATGTTTTGGTCAAAAGCTATTTGGGTGGTATACCATTAACGTAAGTCCGACTGGCTTAGACGGCATGGTTTAGAAGGCTTGGCAGTACCTTATTGTTCCCCTTCCTTAATATACATACACATACACACAACGTAAGTCCGACAGTCCGACCAATTCTTTTTTTTTTCGTTAGAATTAAAGTATTTTAATTCTACGGAAAAAATATTTTTCTAACCTGTACTGAGTCGAAAGGCTAACGAATGGTGATTGTTCCAAGAACAAATTATTTAATGCAATATCTTCGTTCCGTAATTTCAATCCAATTCGTCGGATCAGCCAAACCTTTCTCCTAGACCTAACTCAAGTTCTCAAAACCGGACGACTTCTTCGAAAACAACACCAAATGCTTAGATTTAAAGGAATTTGCTAAAAAGATATCAGCACAAAGTAGTTCGACTCCTGTACCAACCTCAAAGTCTTGGCCATACCAGTCGAGACTACTTATCATTAGTCATGGCTTCCTCAATCCGCTGACGTCATAACTCGGGACTACTAATTAATTCTCACACAAACCCATGCAATTATTTGAATTTGACTTACAATGCCATGATTCTGGAGCAAGTCGATGTCTTGGAAGAAAGTATCATCATCATCCAACTCAATGTGTGACAATGACCCATCCAGAGTCGAGACCACTTGGTCCTCTTCGTCTCCAATGACGGAGGGTGCGGGGCGCTTCTTTGACTTTGACATGACTTCTTAGTTCTTACCTTCAAACTAGTATTTATCAGAATTAACTTTACACAACCAGTTAACCGGTATAGAGTAAGCAGTGGTACAACTCAACTGAAAATCAAATATTAAAGTAATCTTGTAATACTCACAATCAAGGACTTCTAGTACACTGGTGAACTAATTCGAGGTGGATACCCTCGGCAGTGAATAATATTGATGGAATTGAAAGTAACTGATAAAAATCCGACGAAGAACTGCAGAAAATGATTCAAAATTCTGAGAACAGGAGGAAGGACTCGGAGAGCAGACGAGGACGAGAAAAAGAATGCGAATGAGACAAAGGAAGAACGGCAGAAGGAAAGCCACGCCAGCCAGCCAGCCAGCCGTCCGCATCTGCGCAGAAATAAACCTGCTCGACTCCCAAGGACACCTCTGTAAAACTCCTATCTTCCCCAAACAAATTACGAAAAGAAAAGCTTACCGTAATATCCCGATTCAAAGGCGAGTCCCTATTAGAATGCGGGTCACGAAGGTGGATTCGGAAATAGAAAGCGGGTTCGAATACAATGCGCGTCTCAATTGCTTTACGGGCATTTTAAACTTGTTCTATTACGGCTCAGTCTGTACGTCAGAATAATTCTATTACCATATTATATTTTCATGGCCCATAACTCCAATTTGGATTGAATTTACCTAATCAACTCCTTTATTGCCCTAAGTTTGTCAGTTCGGGTTAAATTACACCCGTTGCTTGTCTCAATTCAGAATGAAAATTAGATTATTTAAAAAAAGTGTGAATTTTGAAGAAAATATAATATTAGAGGTGGGTCCGAATACAACACGGGTCTCGGGGTGCCAGTTTGAAATAGGAGACCCGATTTCTAATCGGGATTTTACGGTATTTTCTTTAGCAAAAAACCAAAGGCATGGTTTGTTTGGTCTATTCAAAATCAAAAATCGGTGAGTCTTTTCATGCCGATTTTTACTTAAGCGCTTGTCAGTTTTGTTATGCGCATGGCTTTTAAAGCGGAATAGCTTCCCAAATCCCTCTTAAGATTCTCTACAAAAAGTCTCACATCTCGGGTTTCCCCCGACTTCGACTTCCACGTTACAAAATTATTATGTCGAATTGTTGAAACCCATGTAATAGTTTTCCCGACCTACTGTAGTAGTTAAAAAGACCGTTATACGAGGGCGGTTCAATAAGTAATGAGACTCTATTTTTAATCATATCTTACCATCACAATTACATAAATTTTAATTTATTGTCTTTCAATATAGTCTCCCTGGAGTTCTATACACTTCTCCGATTTAGGTTTCAAGCTGTCCATACCGGTTTTAAAAAAAGATTTAGGTCGGGTCCGAAATTTTTTTTGCACCTTCCCTTTCACTTTGTCATAATCGGAATACCATTTTCCCCTGAAGTGATTTTCTAAAGGTCAAAATTGGTAAAAATAGTCTGATGCATAGTCGTAATTATAGAGTAATCCCGATAGTCGGGATAATTTTATTCTCTTCGGGGCAAATTTTTCAAGTTGGGCTTCATGAGCCGGATCGTCGGAATTTTAAGGAGAAAGTCAGCAAATCAGCTTCCGCATTTATTTATTTTAGAATGTGTGCATGAAATTGGCTAGAAATTTCCAAGAATGTGCATTATCCATTGTATTTTCATGGGGTAAAAAGTCGATTAGGTGAACACCGGTACAGTCCTCGAAAAATAAGAGACCACAACAAGCGAGGGGTATTTGCAGAAACTACCATTCTCCAGTGGATAAAACGACCCCAGGTTGCATTGGAGGCGCTGATTTTGAGTCGGGGTCATAATTATGAACCCAAGTCGCATGACCGTTCATAATCCATGATAGATTTTTTTTTGTTTCGGTTGTATAGTTTTAACAGAGCTCGCCAACTTGTAACTCGATTCGCATATTGCACATCCAAAAGCAGTCTCAGCGTACACAGAGTATATATTTTTCCCAGCCCAATATCTTTGGCTAAATCTTTTTGCACGATACTTTTCAATAAACGCAACTCAATAGCTAAATTTTGAACTTTATTCATTTCTTCTGTGTCAACTAGTTTTTTCACACGAGCGCAACTTGTGTCCGAAATTGGACTTATTTGGCAACTTCGACTAGTCTTGCATTTTAATTTTTTTATCAGCATTTAAAAAGAGATGCACACTGGTCGACCTGTGACTTCCAAAGAGGGAAGGAAGTTGTGACCAAATTTTTGTAAATTTCCGTTCGCGATTTTGTATTTAAAAATAAAAAATGGATGACAGAAATTCACCAAAATTTCGTGTTTTTCATGACGATCGCCAAATCTCAAATGGAAAACTTGTTTTCGCGAGAACCTGAAGGCCGAAAGTCACAAAAATTTCTGAGTATCCATATAATCGCTTAAGGATTAAGCTGGAATTTTTTTTGGAATTTTTGGAATTTAGCAAGGTACATTATCTCATCTACTTTTATAGTTGAACCGCCCTCGTAAGACTTCTTTCATCCAATCATGTAACTTAACAGGACGGTATACCAAACCAAAGCCAATTAAAGTAACAATTTTGTCCACACCAATACCTCCCCGTGTGGGACGGTAAGTGAAAGAAATCGTATCGTCGAATCCCGGAATCCCCCTTCCCCCTATGTAAACCCATTAGCTATTGACAGCACGGAATGTTGCATTTGTCGAACTCCCTTGAATGCCGACAAATCGTAAAGTGAAAAGTAAAGTTGAAGGTGAACATTTTTAACAAAACTTCAAGAGTAAGCGGCAAGCGAACAAGCAGACTAAACCAAGTCCAAAGAAACGACTAATTGTATATTCTGTTGATCACGACGTTCATCTTAAATTTTAAAGCACAAGCCTTCGAACCAGTCGAGCATATCCGAGAAAATAATATTCAATCGCTTCAATGGATAACACCACGTCAGTTTATTACAATCATTCCCTCAGTACGCGTATATTCTCGAATAAAAAATGGTACGGACTTAACACGTTTACTACTGTACGAGACTGCGAAATCAGAGTTCTTGAAGAGAACAACGAAAATACCAGAGCGCCAGGAAGTCGGAACAAATTAACGTGTCCAAAGTTGTACAAAATTAGCCAATCAAATTAACTAGTTACATAATAAACCGAAATAATTTAACTCATCTGGGATTCACGAAACTAACAAATTACGTTAGCTTTAGCTACCAGTTTTTCTAGAATAAACCGAAACAAATTAATTTCAGAGTTTTCCAATATAAACCGAACAATTCAGTCATCCAAGCATCTTGCGACATTAAACGTAACTGACACGAATTTACTGTACAATCCAAAACAAATTATCAATTTACCTAAGAAATCCGGAGTCAAAATTGTCATTTCAAAATTATAGATGTCTCATGTCGAACTATGTAAGCGTAAGGATAAAGAAATAATTACCAACAATGGAAGGTAAAACAGAAAGTGTCTTTGTAAAGTAACAATTTCGCAAGATTTTGCTTACACTGCAACACTGCTGCGATTCATTTTAAATTGATGATAGGGAAGAATAAGAAACAGTGTGATGACACTCCTGGTCTAGTTAGGCCAGGAATTAAACCGGTTATGATATAAAATATAATAATACTATGCTTCCTTGAATGAAAAGAGAGAGAATTAAACACGATTTCCGCCATACTAAAATATGAATAGGTACCTGATAAGAACGTTCCGATAGTTTATGCTTATTCTATCGGAGGCGGCTTCGATTTTACGGCCAAAACAAGATTACTATCATTAACATTTTCAACTTCAGGTATTGGTGTTTCTGGAGTAACAGTAACAGACGTTGACTTCCCGTGAGCTTTTTCTGCGCGTAGCGGAAACTTCAATTTGTGAGTTGTCACCATGTGAGAGACCATCAAAGATTTTAAAGGGAATAACATCAGACAAACTGGACATTTGACAGCCCCTGCAATCCGTGATATATGGGTCACTTTGTGTTTCCGAAGATTGGATTTAGTGTTAAAAGCTTTTTCACACATATCACAAGGAAATGTACGCTCGTCCAGATGTCTCAACCTGTGCTGATTCATAAGGTAGCTAGTCTTATACGATCGGCTACAAAGATTGCATTTATAAGGCTTCTCCATTTTCAATTCGACTTGTTTCTTCGGTAGTGTGGCCTTGACTGAAAGGAATAAGAAAATAATAATTACGGAACAAAATATGGTCTAAACTAGAGAGAGAGAAATTTCCTTTATTAAAGAACTGCGCATTACAATTGAAGGTTGCAGACATACATACATACCTACACAACAACCGACAACAAAATTTTTATAAAAAAATGTGACTGGTTAAAAAATATTTTTTGACTGTTAAATATTATTTTTGTTGCTGTTGTGTGGAAGAGTATAGGTGATGCTGCAATAGCTGGGAACTGGGAAGAAATATTCTGTTAAAATTACCCCGTCTCTCACTGATATCAGGGTGAAAGAAAGATCAGAATCAAGGTTTCACTGCAAACATTTAGGGTGTAATTTTATCGCCCAGTAAAATAGAGGGATTTCTAGAGTGAAATCACAGTAAAATATTAGCTTGCTGCTTGCGTAGTAAAATATTATCTTGCACAGTAAAATAATATCTCGCACAGTAAAATAATATCTCACCCGGCAAATAATGATAACGTTAAATTCTTAAACCTTTTTTCAAATGAGGGCTCCGCTCCCCAATCCCCGCCGGGGCTCTGCCCCTGGACCCGGCAAGTGGGACGCTCCGCTCCCGCTGACAACCTTGGGCTTGACCAACCTAACCTAACCGCATCTAACAAAATTTTAAAATCTACTGTGAATTTCCACTATTTTGCTGTGCAATTTAATTTAAAATCTACTGTGAATTTCCTCTATTTTACTGTGATTTTTCTTTATTCTGCTGTGCAATATAATAGTCGCCAAAAATTTATCACCTCAACGCAACGCAGCGAAGCGCTCGCGTCACTGCATCAAATGAGTTTTTGAATTCTTACAGGTAGGTACTTCCCTTGTTTAAATACAAACAACACCCAAACCTGCCTTAGGCCTTAATTGTAATCCCGTGGTGACTTAATCGAAAAGTCACTTCCAAATTGCATCTAACAACGGAACCGAAAGAGTGGCGAGCTTTTAAAAAGTATGGAGCAATGGAATCTAACTATGCCCTATGCACAATTATTATTACACATATTATTAAGCTAAATTAGATTCTCATAATTAATTAAATTCCACACTTCAGACTACTAGAAGACAGATAAACTTGTATTATACAAAGTTCACCAAGTTGTCAATCTAATTTCATCATGTGTGACAGAACTTACC
This sequence comes from Protaphorura glebata, assembly GCA_034694305.1. Taxonomy (NCBI): domain Eukaryota; kingdom Metazoa; phylum Arthropoda; class Collembola; order Poduromorpha; family Onychiuridae; genus Protaphorura; species Protaphorura glebata. Next base: position 11,836 of record JAQFYE010001537.1, on the reverse strand, counting down.
TTTAGAAGCAGAATAGGTATGACCAGTCGAACGATTGAGAAGATTTGGTTTTGCCGTCGGAGTATGGGTTTCGGTGATGGTGTGAGTTTTCAAATGTTGGGCCAAGGAATGTTTCAGCGCAAATGTCATCTCACAGCCAGTAAATGTACAAAAAAACGGCTTCAGATGTTTGTGAGCCTTTTTCTTATGAGTTTGTAGGGCATCAGTAGTTTTGAACTTTTTATTACATTCTCCACAAACAGTTGATGTTTGGTAAGAAACTGAAGCTGGAGTATTCTTTTTTGGCTGTCCGTTTTGCACCATACGCAGTTGTTCCCTCTTCTGCCTCTCCAAATAGTTTTCTGTGGCTCGGTCACAAGCGGAATTTGCTGCTTCACCAGTCAGGAGATGAACTTCAACCAAATGAATAACCATTTTCTCTCTTTTTGGGTCGACAACACCACAGTTGAGACAATTGAATCCTTGGAAAGTACGTTCTACTTCTGAAATACCTGATAAAAAATTAGAAATAGGTCACTCCTTACGTTACACATACATTCCACTTGCAATTAATCCCTTAAAAACTGGTAAAATAAGGCTTACTGTCAGTTGGTGCCGGTATGTCAGTATGTGCGAAGTCATTTCGTGGTTTCTTCCCACGATGACTTAGGATCCCATTTCCATTTACTCCTCCGTCGACGATTGGCTTTCTAGGGGGACTGTTTCTTAACATTTTCTTTGGACGACCTCTTTTCCTAATCGCTGTCGTGGTTATTTCATTCACACTCGAGTTTTTAGCACTTGAGAATGCGCTTATCTCCCCATTCACTGTAGCAAGACTATTAGGGTCTCGGTCTGGGGAATATAGAGCAACTTTCCTCGGGGAGCGATAATTAGGTGACAAAGTCTTGCCTTTCGAAATTCCTCTACCTATTTTGCCATTAGATACTGTTCCTGTTGGACTCAAACCAATGAGAAGTTTCCTTCCTGTGACACCACCAGGAGGGTTCCTGCCACTCCGTCTGTTCATAATTCTCAGGGAAAGATTATTCGACGGAGTTTTGCGTCCTGGACTTGGAATTCCATTAGATACTCGAGTGGGTGTTATAATATTATTAAGTGCGTCCGATTTGTAGGCAACTTTCTTTTTTATCATTGTGCGGGGTAATTTTTGGGTTCCGAAGCCACTGGGACTTACATGGGATTTTCCAGGGGAAACTTGAGTTAAACCCTTAATGAGATTTTTGCTTGTGGTGCCATCTTGTTTATAAGCAACTTTTTTCTTTAGTTGTGCATGTGTCAATTGATTAGTGAGTGCACGAGGGTTTACTTGATCGAGTCCTAATCCTAACATCGACGCCTTCATTTTGTCTAAATCTGATGGTTCTTCGAAAAGGGCCTGATTCGGTAGCGACTGAGATAGGACAGACGGGCTGCAAATAATTACAATTGGAAATGTTAAGCTTTAATCGTCAAGAACAAAACATAATTTCTATATTTTTCATACTCGGCAGTCAATTTCCTGTGCTTAGCTCTGGGACTTGGAGTCACGTATTCATCTGTAAAATAAGAATGATTTCGTGGTCGACCCCTTTTCCCTAGTAAACGCTCTGAAATTCTTGTATTTTGACTGTCGGGTGTTGATAGCATTGGTTGTCCAACAACTGGTGATTTGACTTTGACAACTTCCGGTAAACTCGGCCCTGCTTCGGCATCTATGTATCTCGCAAAAATACTATTTATTTGTGCCGCCGTCAAATGCACTTCACCTTGTAAGCTCAGTTTAATAAGTTCGTAGACTTCTGATTTGATAGCAGAGCGTTGAAAAAATTCCTGGTAGTTCCTGTACAAACCCGCCAAGTAATTTGCACATTGTAAACATATCTCAAGGTTTAAACACATGGACGCCGATGATAACAATGACTGGTCCACTTTGATATTGAAGGTTGTAGCCAGTGCGTCCATAACTGTAATTTGCCTTGTACCACCACTGATCTTATTTTCCAATTCAAAAGCTGCTACTCTATTCTCTAAATCGAATGTTGCAAAACAATTTGAACAGACGAATGTTCCCAGCTTATGAACCTGATCCTCACGTTCCGACTCAAGTTCTGTTGTGGTCGTCGAGTCCAAATCCCCCATCCTGTCCAATGTCAAGGCCTCTTCTGTCTGTAACAACCAGAAAACAATACATGGTATCAATTAATTGACATTTGGGGATCAGACTTTAAGAATGTAACCGTATCACATCTCTAAGTTAGAAAATATACTCCATTGCGTCAGAGCGGTGTATACGGTAAAGTAAAAAGTATATATAACTAACTGTAAGAGTAAAGTAGCATCGAGATAAGAAACAACAAAAAAGTGCGAAAAAGGAATCGGAAGTTGTGGCATCAGGGGAGATCGGAGAAGTCCAACTCTGGTTTGTCGCACTCTTTGCACCCTGAAGAAAAACGTCATTTCATTAAGAATAATTTTTCATGTTTGTCCGAACTGGAAGCAAGGATTTCATCACGTTTCACGTTGTTGTAAAGCTTGGGACTTTTACGGCAACCGCATTATGGCATATTATGATGGATTATAGTTTTTTGTAGTAATGCGCATGAATTTGACTTAAGTCACTACTAAATACACTATGTTGCTAGTTCAGTTCAGTTCATTTAAAAAATCCATTTGAGATGAGAAAGACTTAAAGAAACCACTACCAAGTTTATTGCTTGCCCAAGGATTTGAATGCAGCATAGCGAATTGGCAAGGGCCGCCTGTCGGTCTGTCTCACCATGACTGACTGAGTGTACATACAAAACCAAACCACTCTTCCGCTCGGTACCACATCACAGTAATTTATCATACAATCAAATAAACAATAATACAACAAACAATAACAATAAATTATTACAAAAACTGGTAACTGAGAATTACGTCAAGTTGAAAATAAAAATTTGAAATGTAGTTGACTCACCTTTATGGCCAATGCCGATTTTTCAAAATGCACTATTTTCGTCTTCAGTTCCAAAAACGAAAAATTTTGTTTGTTGTTCTCTGAGTCTGAGCACTAATTCTTCTTTCATTCAAATCGAAGTGTGGAGATAAGAAATACGAATTGTACCGCCGGCGCCGGGTCCGAAAAAATTGATAAGAAAAAAGACTCGGGGCTGGGAGGAGCGGAATTCAAAACTCCACGTCGTCGTGCTTCTCGGACGCTCGCTACAATTCAACTCGTGTTCAAGAACTTCAATTTTGACTTTGTCTCGTGTCCAAATTAACTGATAACTGATCACCTACTGAAAAAAGGAATATAAAATGGTAAGTTGTTAGAGGGCACTTACTTTTCGGTAGTTTTCATCCATATTTTTTATTTTCTTTCTACCGCCAGTATAGCACACGGCCAGGCCACAACAGGCCACGCGCAATCCCAACCGGTAAATTCCGTGCTATCGAATTTACCGTTTTACTGATTAAAGAAAATAGCTCATGCTCAATTATTATCTTATATTCCAAGCCTACGTAGCTGACGTAGCATTTACAGGAAATATATATCCTAAAACATAACCGAAGTGGAAACTGAGAAAGTAGTAATGTAGGCATTCTGACTAAGACTAATGATTGAGGTGACGTCACAAATCGCTGTCGCTGTCGTATTTTCTTACGCCGAATAGAAGTAAATTAAATAGCCGTAGATCAGTTTAACAGTAGTGATGATAAGGCATGTCAACTCTTTTGTCTTTATTGGGTGCCTTCGCTGAATCACGCAATGTAAATTGTTCGTAAGCCGTTAAGTTCCATTCTAGTCTAGATGGGCAACAACGACACTTTTTCATTTGTCTTCCATGTTCACTGTTTAATGTTATATTTCTGGACGTATTTTTAAACCGTTGAGTGTAAACCTTTTGTGTTGAACCAGTTGCTGGACAATCTGGTTCAATCAGCTTAACGCGACCGACTCTGATTTAACTGATTTTCCGTCTACTTTGAAATTACTACATAATGGGAATGTTGATTGCTGGAATAGGACTCTAGTACAAAGTACACTCCAAAGAATTCTTTTCTTTCTTTATTTAGTTTTGCTGGCATTTTATTTTGTATAAAACAATTTTGATTTTTAATATTTGCAGACAACTGAAGAAGTTAATCCGAAGGCTTATCCCCTAGCTGATGCTGCATTATCGACTAAAATTCTAAATTTGATTCAACAAGCCGCTAATTATCAGCAGCTAAGGAAGGGGGCTAATGAAGCAACCAAAACTTTGAATCGCGGACTCTCAGAGTTTATTGTTATGGCTGCGGATGCAGAACCTCTGGAAATTCTTCTACATTTACCACTTCTTTGTGAAGATAAGAACGTTCCCTACGTGTTTGTTCGCTCCAAGCAAGGTAATATTGTGTTTTATTTTTTTAAATATTTACGAGCCATTAGATTATACTCCAGAAAAATAGAGTTCGTGAAATCATTCTAATAGATGAACTATATTTTTCAAATTTCAGCTCTCGGAAGAGCATGCGGAGTGTCCAGACCTGTAATTTCGGCGTCCGTCACAGCTAACGAAGGATCACAATTGAAACCGCAAATCACCGCAATTCAGCTTGAGATCGAGAAGCTACTCGTGTGAAGTGTGAATAGTTCAAGATTGTTCTACGAGATTTTGTTTTTCACCTTACAAACTTCTTTTTTTTTGCTTTTATTATACAGATTACATTACTACATATGAATTAAATAATTTTTGGGAAATGTATTCCTTCGTTCTTTTCATTCTCTGATTAATAAGATTTTCTATATTAGGTATTAGGCATGTATTTTCTTGGCATTTTCTTTATTTCTTTACGTAGAATTGGCGGAAATCATGTACTAAGATGCGGTTATTAAGTCGTGCGACCGGCGACGTAATATACGGAGTAAATGACTTATTGCGGATGCCCAGTCCGTCTGTCTGTCTGTCTGTCCGTCAGAATAGAAGCGATATCTCTTAAAACAATTGGTAAGGAAGCGAAAACAAAAATACAAAATTCGCAACCCATCCCTACCTCTTTCGGCACGACTTCCTCTTAGTTTACAACTATTTTATTAATCATACGGCGTACACAAATCTGGGATCTAGCAAAATATATTATCGTCCTCCTAGAATTACTCGCGTAAGTCACAAAATGGATCGGAACTGCTTTCGTTGAGAATTGATACAACTTTCTTTTTCCCCTTATTAAATTTTGTGATATAAAACCATAATCTCAAAATCATAAGTTAATGCTTTATTTTTTTAAATTAAAACTAACAACACAACTTGAAAAAGTATTGTAAATGCTCACATAACAGAAGGATTGCCATTATTGTTTTTGAAAGATTGGACCAAGATTGAAAACCCAATTTTCATGCCAACGAATTGACTGGAAAGACTTCAAAGCCTGGCGAAACTTGGTGTGATTTGGGTACGGTTTTTCACGTATTTTGAACCAATCTTGAATTTGCTGCCCTAGTTCTTGCGAATCCCGGAATACGAGACTGTTTTCGTTGTGTTGAACCAGCTCTGAGATACTACAATGCAAATAAAAACAAAATATAGAAACTTGATGGAGATTAAAATTGCTGAGTATATTTAGAACAACAAACACATTGGTGTTGAAGTTCTTCAGTAGGAATAGTCAGAAAAATATAAAGCAACAATTTATGGTTACGACGACTATAATAGTCGCATGTGCGATAATATATTGGACAGGATAATTTCAATATTCTTACCAGCTAAAGTTCATTGCGCAAACTGGCAGACCAGAACCAAACATGTCAACAACTTTCATTGGTAAATCTAGACCACTTGAAGACGTGTGTAAGGAAACTCCCAAATCGGCAGACGCTTTAAATGAATACAAACGTTAAATTATTCGTACCCAATATAAATACAATTAAGTCTCTTCAAAAATATAACTTCAATCAAACAAATCAAACCACTCACCAAGTAATTTTGGATAATCCTCGTACTCCAACCATGGTAAATAAATGTCCACGTGCTCCAATTTCATGGAATTAATAATATTACGATAAAATTCTTGTTGTGGCCCCTTTCCAGTGATAAAAAGAATTAATCTTGGATATGTTTCCTCACTTTCTGAACGAGCTGCTTCATAATCTATATAGAGCAAGGAAAACACCATAAACGTATTTTAATTTCATACTCAAACATGATTTTTATTTCAGATTATATACCCTTGATAGCTTCTAATAAAATACTGAAGTCTTCATCTTCAGTCCAACTTGTGGAAGACACTAGAATTCCAGAAGGTTTCTCGGTTATAGCGTCTTTAACGCGAGGGTAATGTTGGCTCAACTTTTTTAAAAATTCAGATCTCTCTTCTTTGGTAATTGAATGAAAGTGCTCCGGGGGGCGATCGTACAGTGTTATGGCACTGAAAAATAAAAGTGAGTATTAAATGACGCATAAATTACTCATTTTCAAAAACGCATGAACTGCAAATACCTGACGTTGAGTCTTTTCTTCAAGTCATCTTTCATGGCCCGTGTGACACACAAATGATGAGTTGCCTTGGCCCCAAAATAATCTTCAAACCATTTGGCAAATCTGACAAGTGGACTTTTCGTCGAATTCTTCATAGCCATGAGTGAGAAACCATAATTATGCCAATCAACGATGAGCGGACATCTGTAAATCTTTGAATAAATCCAACAAAGTGCAAGCGTTGGAATGGCTGGTGGATTTTGAAGAAGGATAAAATCCGGATTAAAACGATGACCAAAGGTCATCCATAGAAATGCCCAGGATAGGAATAACCATTGCCATACAACTTTCACGACATGTGTGATTAGTCTCGGAAATTCTGGAAATTACAAAAGAATTTCACAATTAAAAATACACTATTTCTAATTTCTGCGTATAAAGTCAGAAATACAGCTGACATTCTTATAGCGTAAAATACACCAAAGGCTAATTTGCACCTGACATCGATTGTGCCACTAGGCTCCAGAAAATATACTCCACTCAATGAGAAGAGAATATCTAATGTCTGATTCTGATATAAGGGTACTAGGTTGAATAATACCTGATACCGATATATACAAAATATTCATCGGAATTCAATCAGATATCGTATAATTCGAATTAGAACAATTTCCCAAAACAGAAGAACTTTTGACGTTTTTGGCCTTAGATCATTGAATGAAAGAAATTCGGACTCGAAACTTTCAAAAGCAGGACTTAAACAATAAAAGTGCTGTCGATATGATTCCATTATATTGTGATATCTCAATTACGTTATCCTAAACTGATCCGTCGTGTGAATTGTCCAACGTCAAACCCCGAAAACTAGCAGAATATTGCATACCACCAACCAATGAGCGGCAGTACGATACGTCAACGTCATACACATAGTGTACTAGAAAATGAACTTGACGGTCGCAATAATATAATTCGTTTTAAAAATCAAACAGAAACGGAAACCTACAAAGCTCAATTAAAAGTAACATAATTGAAACTGAGTGAAAAACTTGTAGCTAATTAATCTGGTAGCGCTAACATAGTACTGGGTCTCTATGTTTCAGTCTGTTTAATTTTTCTATGCTCTAACTTTGGAGAGTTGGAATTGGAAGGAAGATGGCAGATGAGAATGAGCGCATGAGTGTTTCATATACCAGAGAATTCGCTCAGCCTGTCTTATGTTATGTCCCACTCCTAGTCCTGGCTGGAGTTCTTGAAATCTCCAATTTTGGATTTCAATCAAATCTAATTCTTTCGTTTTTCATTTTTCGGGGGTGAAAATGGCTGCGAAACGGATCACGAGGAGTGCTATTGAGTGGAGCAAAATTGCTGAGCGTGTTCCAGAGGAGCAAAAACTATTTTTCAATGCACTCAAGGCTCGAAGTGACAACTATTTGAGGCGGTGAGTAAATTAAATTCTAATTAAATAATTATTTGACCTGAATACAGTGTCAAAATTATCAATTCATTAGAATTTATTTCCTAATTAAACAATCATAAACCTAAACGAAATAATTTCCAAAACCTAAAACCGTATTCAATACAATCTAAGCCATACGGGATAAACCCTAAAATAAAATGAGAACAAATTCTGGTTCAGTGCATGTGAGCTCCTTATAAAAAGACCGGCTCCTTGTGAGTTGTGATTCGATGGACGGATGTGAAATTTATTGGATCAATCGCCAAATTTAGTAAATCTCTTTATTCGTAAATCGTAAGTTAGAAGGCGGCTATTTACCCCTGAACTCCGGAACTTACATGCACTTGAATTGACTAACTTTTATATTATCAAATAAAAGCTTCCGAACTTCCTTTAAAACCAAACAACTTTTGCTATTCTCGTGGCGCTCCTTATAACAATAAAGCAAATAGTTACGGGCTGACATCACTATAGATTATTGATGAAGTTTAAAGCTAAAAATCAAGATACCTTCCAGCACCCACGAGAAAATATTTTATTTACTCTGTTGACTCTGTAAGATTTCAGCAATGAAAAATTACAATTACTGCTTATTTTAACAGTGTACTGGCAAATCCGGAAACCGCACCCAAGCTAAACTTTGCTGACTATAAGAGCAAAATTGCAATTGCTGGACTTGTTGACAACTTTCAAAAGCAGTACGAAGCAGTGAAAATCCCGTATCCGACCGAGAGTTTGACCCCAAAAATTAACGAACAGGAGAAACAAGCGGTAAGCCAGTTCTTAGTATCCTCCGCTAAAATTATTCCATTCCGTTGTAAACCTCCATACTTTATTACAGCTTGCCGAGATCAAAACATTTGTTGAGGAGTCAAACAAGCGAATTCAAGAATTCAAGGCTAACATCGCCAAATGGGATGACGTTTTGCCATATGAAGAAATGACAATGGAAGATTTCAAGGATGCTTTCCCTGACCAAGCTTTGGACCCATTGAACAAACCAACCTTCTGGCCACATACTCCAGAAGAACAGATTGGTTACGTACCACCCGGTGGAGTAGTTCCAAAAGCAGCTCATTAGAGTTTGAACGACAAACAAACATGATTGCGTAAAAAATTAGAAAGTGAATTAGCATCAAGCTCCCAGTCCTATCATCGAGAAAAGTAAAAGTCAATTGAAAATTATTCTAGAGCTTGCAAATGAATGTGTAGTGTAAAAATTGAAAACTGTTAATAAAGGTCACCTGAAATTGAAATGAGATGAAGTTTCTGCTCGAAAAAATCGATTTCGTTTGAACACAACAGACAACACAAGCGGGCAATAAACAGCAAAATCAAATAGGGAAATTGATATTATAACGAATCTCTCAAATGAAATGACAATGAAAAGGACAGATTTTAGACCTTTTTTTTAAACACGATTAACTTTCGGATACGGATACCGATTATTTTCTCCATTCTCTAATTTTCTGGGTTCGGATTCCGATCCTATTCTGATATTTTTTTTTAATTAAATATGGAGTTTTAAAATTGAAGTGAAACTGGTCTACCAATTCCGTGCCAAAGGCTAAACAAAACCGCACGTCTTGATATCCCACGAGCTGGAATCAAAATACAATTCTAACTCCAATGGAATTCAGTTTTAGAATTCCAATTCTGAACGAAATTCCTACTATTCGAAAATTCGGATTCCAATTTACCTACTTCGATTATTCCGATCAACAGCCCTAGCCCTAAGCCCTGATGATTCATTCAAGTATCCCGTATCGGTATCCCTAATACGCTTCCTCAATATTGGTTTGACCCAGTTCCACCAACACCAAATCCATAAACACAATTTGGTACGCGACGTTTATTTAAAATTATCAATTAATACGACCTTCCACAAATATTGACCAGCCTCTGGACACTACAGACTACAGATTGATAAAGACACAAAACTGAAACTAAATTAAATCACATCAGCAAAAGAATTCTATGCCACGCCATTTGCGTCATAAAAACAATTTTTTCTCCAATAGAATAATTTTTCCAAAGTTTTCTAATCTTGCCTTTTTTAAATATTGATTTGTCTGTGAACTGAGACTTGCAGGCAACAATCACTGAGAATAGAGAATGATATGTTAAAAAGAAACATAAAAACTAATTGATATAATTTTAACGTCCGGCTATAAGCACAAGAGTAAAAGAGTTTAAATCACAGACGACGATCGACTATGTAGATGCAATCCTGATTTGTGGAATTAGTTGATTAAAGCATCCTCGCGTGTCGCGTATCTATCTAACCTATTTTCCATTTAACAAATCTGCATGGGATGCCTCAGATCAGATCCGATCAGTTATTTTTGTCACCTATATTTATACCTTAACTTACCTATCCTATCATACTCCGAAACCCTCGTACCGGGTTAGTGGGCCCCTTTTGCAAAAAAGTACATTTTTATCTAGTGCTTGCCATAAGCTAAACGTTAAACTTTTTAATCGAGTCCCCAGGTTAATGACGGTCATAGGGGTTTTGGACTATGTTACCTCTGCCTCAATTGGTTTCGAATTAGCATTTTCCGTGCAATTAAAATATTTACTGGAAACACTTTTGGAAAAGAACAACGGTATATATTTAGACTAGACTGCGTGATTCCACCGAGTTATTCAACTCGGTCAGCTTTATGTCGGAAAGGAATGACGCGGGCTTATATTAGACTATCCTGCCGTCCCCAAATAAGATGGTTTTAATAAAGATAATCCCGACATTGCTACTGCATGCCTACGTTATAATTCTCTGGATTGTAGATAAAATTAGTTCTAGTCTTCTGTTTGACGATAGGACACGAAATCGACGTTTTCTTACGTGGACGCAAAAAAATGGGTACATTGAAGAAGTGGTCCACCTCTCCGAGTCTCCGTTCCTATTATGAGGGTTACAGGTACGATATGCTGGGGACTGAGAAAATTCTCCAAAAGAGCCGGTTTCACTTGCGAACTCATTATTCATTATCAAATAAGCGAGCATAAAACAAATGCCGATAAAATCACACGCATTGCGCTTAAAGAGAGACGGATCGACGGATGATTAGGAGAATAAACAGTTATAAAATGACTGATTACCTTGAATGAACGCAGGTGGTTCTCTCATGAAATAATGCCAAATTGCTGGATTATTGGTCATATCGTCTGGTAAACCCGATCCTCCATAACCAATCATTTGTACAAAGAATCCTTCTTCTGCCAAAGAATAGGCGTGATACCTCATCCTCGGACTTCTTCCAATGTCTCCAAGTACAACAATGCAAACACACTTTTTGTTCAGAATTCGATTCTGTTCCTGGATTTCTTTCTCACGACTTGTTTCCGTGTCTGTTCCCGAGGTCACGTCCTCCTCTACCTCTGCTTCCTTCTTGTCCCCTTGACCTTGACCTTGACCTTGTGTCATCTTCATTGTCACCTCACAGTATTCAATTGCTCCGACAATCAAAATCTAACTGACAACTTCAACTGGCACTGGCTCCAGATTCCAAAAACTTATTGTCTTACTAACTGCCAACTCTACCACGTAGATTTTGACTTATACGAAAAGAGATAAGTTCAAATGGGGAGAATTCGCGCGGTAGTTTCATATGTTACGGCAATTCTTTAAACAACAGAGAAGGAAAAACAATTAGATAGAGCAATATCGATGTCGTCACTCACTAATCAGTGTCATCAACTAAAAGTTTGCTGTTATAGTCATTAAAACTTAAAGTTCACCCGTGCTGACTCCTGTCCTGACCATGACGGAATTAAGCACAAGTCCCAGTTTTCAATAGCTCGACCATCTATGATATTATGGAGGATATTATGTATGACAGGCGCTTTCTTTGCCATGATATGATCGTGATGTTTCTAATAATAGGCGGCTGGAGATTCCATAACTACGGATGATTCCACGAAAACAACCCAGCTAAAAATTTTAGACAAATGT
>JAQFYE010001536.1:0-22436 GCA_034694305.1 Protaphorura glebata | reverse complement strand
AAAATCTTGTCCGGCCTAAATCATGTCCGGCCTGAGACTCACATCTCAGTTCATCTCACCGTCAGTACGGCCCTGGTCGTTATACCTGGTACAGAATTTTCACAATTCCTTAGCTCCGGTAGTGGCGAAAATACTGACCGGGAGCCGGCAGTCACCCTAAATTTAAGAAAAAAAATTTTTGTTGAAGAACTTATTTGCCGGCGATACATGTGAGTTTTTCCGTTCCGATCCAATTTTTTATGATTTTATGAAATTTGTGTAGCGCGCTCAATAGATTTTACAAAAACTGGGAATAATTGGCCCTGCCTACCCTTCCAAATTAGTACTTCCGTACTGGAGCGTTAACATACTTTTTGCATCTGCCAAACGTACTTGAACGCTGCCCTTTCCTTAATGGAACCTGGAAGATAAAGTTTTAAATTGAAAGTAAAAGTAGTCGCTAATCCTAATAACAGGCCCGAGTTTCCGTATAAATACGCAGTACACTCCTTCAAAATTATTAGTTATTTCTTAACCCGGAATATTATACCTTCATTTGATCATGACTCCCTTCATTTTTATATTACTCGCATCAGCGACATATATTTCTGCCCTGCAGCAGTACTTGAAATTCTACGCAGAGAAAGACCAGAGAGGCGAATCAATCACTTTTGGTGCTAACGTCTGGGATCTTGAGGCTTTCGTCGATTCCATAACTATTAACGGATTTCATGAAGTTCTTGGTTGGTGAGTACCCCTATTAAAGATAGTTCTGTTGACAGATCAATACGAATTTCAAGAAATAGAAGTGTGTAAATAACACGAATCTCCATTTCGAGTAGTACCGTAATAATGGTCTGCAAAACCTGGCAATGCCGTATATTTGTTTAAAACAGTTTAAACATTTTAACACAGGTGGACTTGCATGTCAGAAAAAAACTACAGTGGAACTGTCGTACTTTCCTGGGAAGGAAGCCTGAATGTGACGAATGGAACCAATGCGGATCAGATTATTGGAGAAGCTTGGCTAACCCCCTTGTCATGTCGTCATCACGGCGCACTGGATACCGAAGACATAGGGCTGATTCTGCTGGAAAAGACTACACCGGATCCGAACAGTTCATTACTGGACCGGCAGCCGTCGTTTCTTTGCAGTCAGTCGGTTCGTTTTCGATGACTGGTAAATCAAACTGGACTTTCTACGAGGGTTCAAATTTTAATGGGAAGCCTACTCTTGTTAAATCAAGTAATGAAGTTAATGAGACGGCCATGAATACTGCTCTCATTAAGTCTGTTGCAGAACATTGCGATTCAAACAACGATTGAATCTAGAACCAAAACGTCAGGAATTACCTACTATTTCGCCTTCAAATTCATTGGATGGATTTCTATTAGTCGTGTTGTTAGTAGTGTTGTAGAGACTAGTAGGATTCGTATTATTAACTAGGCGAATTGAGTATAGATGAGATTTAAATAAAATTAATAAATATAATATTCTTGATTTGTCAAACAAATTGGACGGTGAGTCATATTCTGTAAATTCGAAGTGGTGATTGAAATAAAAGTTGTACCCGTTACATGATTCATAATGCAGAGTCGGATTTTTTTTAACCCAAATCAAACCAAATGTGAATGTGTGAATGGAATTGAAACGAATAAATACGACGATCTATTTTCTCTGTTCTGCTTTAGAGCAACAAGGGACAACCAAATCAATATACAGCTATTCTCACATTGGTGACTCCTGGATTTCTTACCGGACAAGTCCAATGATACGAATTGAAAGTCCTAAAATTACATTTTGTGATTGATCCAATTGTAACTGAAGTCTAGAGAAGTGTTCCATGATCTTTTCAAACAGCGTACATATTTTGCGAGTTTCAGATCTTTTTTGCAAAATTCCAATCACTAAATGAAATTGTAAGTTCTTGCTGTCTGAGTTTTACGCTACAACGAATTGCTGTAGAAAGTTTTACGGTTCTCCGGGCCGTTAACTACAGAGGGTCTGGAAGTTGGAATTTCTAAGTGATTCATGTTTGTTTGATTACTTGTCAAAAACGTGGGTTATTCAGCAGAGCCCACATTTATATAAAACTCCAGATCCAACTCAGAATTTGCAGTTAAGCTGAGTTGTGATGAGTGATGTTTGCTTACAGGACAGGGTGGTACATAAATAATGTTTGTATGAAGTTTTATATGGACAAATTATAAATTCTCAACTCTAATTGCGTGTCGTCGCACAGCAAAAGAAAAACCTTCTACATCGTTTCGTTATTTGGAGGATTCGATCCCCAAAGAAATATTTATCGGTCGTAGATTTGTCACTCTGCAATGCGCATAACTCAGCTTTTCTGTTAACCTTTAGTTGTGTTGTGCTCTGCGTCTGTAGATGTGATGTCAACGTCAAGTGAAAATAGTTTCACCTGTAATAATTGTAAAGTCTTCTAAAACGCAAAAGCGTGAAGGCCAAACGTGAAAGTGTATAATTAAATCTAATTCGTCCATCGTAGTGCAAATGTCGCCGAGCGGACCAGAAAATGCCTTGAAACAATGGCATGGTTGTCGGTTACTCGGATTGTTTTGGATTAGTTTGTAATTGTTTTCAACTTTTTCCTAAATAAAGTTATTGATATGATTTCGCCGTCATATCGGCTAGAGTAAAGTTTTTTGGAAAATATTAATACGTTAGAAACATTAATTGTAATTACTAACGTCGACCAATCTTCAGAAGTGTGTTGATGAAAACCGTGTCGTTTGATGTGGCAAACCCTGACACCCTAAGTGGAGATGCAACCGGACAATCTTAGAGATTTTTCAATCGAAAAAATCCACGGTACCGCGAGCAATACCAACCCAAGCGAAACGAGAAGTGTAGCCTGGTGACCAAACAAAGGAAAACACAAACAACAATGCCACGCAGTACAAAATAACCAGTAGAATGGATAACTATAAGGCAGTTACCATCTTTACCAATTTACTACAGATGGCAAACGAGAACAAGACAACCAGAAACCGAGATGTCGTAGTGAAAATAAACGGGTGCCGATTTCTGGTAATACTGCAATAGGCAGGTAATACACCAATAGAATACAACCGCCTTTTGACCTAAACAGACATAATGATGACAGTAGCACAACAAAAGAAACAACTATTGAATTCAAGCAAATTCCGATTGCAAAGAAACGAGAGGAACACTCAAACGATTATACAAAACAGACGTTTTGTGCAAGATGTGGAACGACGCACTAAAGGAAAGCAACAAAAATACAAGAGACTAAAAGGACTCACAAAGGACGCCAGATTCTGATCAATTCCAGAAAACCAAAAAAGGAACAGTCGGATATCACAGTGACGAGGGAGTCAGCAAACTCAAGGAAACTGATCATTTCCACAAAATCAAACCTGAGACAATAGGACATCAAAGTCAAGACTTAGGGGGTCAGAAAGGACTCTCACAAGCTGGTCAGAAAATTAAAACGTACACAGTCGGGAGTAACACAGTATTTTATTAAATTATCCGCGATCAGCTCTGGATGAAAGATCCATGAGATTCTGTGAATTTGGCAAATGAGACATTTTTCTCCGTTAAATAAGTAAATATTAGAGAACGACCAACTCCAATTTCAAAAACAACACATTATTCCCACACATCGTCGAAAAGAAAATATACGTCAATGGTGCGAAACGAACCCACGACCTTCTGTTAAAGCCACCGATGGTCCCTCCACTAAGCTACATCGAACGCAGTTAGTTTTTTAATGAACGTGATGGTCCTGATCAATCAGCTGTGCTGTAGATGAAAGATCCATAGGATTCTATGAATTGGGGAAATTAGACTTCCGGATATCCCGGAGAACTAATGCCTATCAAGAAAATTGATTTCCGTGTCCAGGTCCTGGTATAGAGGTCATGTGTTATCCCTCGTAAGTCCCGCCCAGTTGGACAAAAGTAATTGTGGATTCTATGTAGTTCTAAAGCAGCGGTGAAGGCCATTCGATCACACTGACATGGTGGAAAAGAATATTCCAGGACTCAAAAGAGTAATGACATACAAAAAAAATGTGAATACAAAAATGTATTTTCCTTGTAGTTTCGTATGTAAAATAATAGTAGAGAAAAATTTATAAAGATATAATACATAAATACATTTACAAAGACACCTACTGTTTAAGTAGTGGTCTAGGGACAGAGATTAGCATAACTTGAGGCCGACATAGCAGCCAGTTCAGCAACGTAGCAGCTCGGCCTTCCGCAGCATTTGGCTGCGAGCTGCGTTCCTGTACTGTACATTCTTCTTGAGCGAGGATGTAGTGAAGGCCATTGTCTACGGCCCAGAGTCGCCACCTGTGGCTGTGGGTGCCAACCTAGGACTCCCGGTTGTTGACCTCCAAAAGCATTAAACTGTGGCGATGAAGGATTCACCGCTGGGGACTGAACAACGGGAAAATTGGTATGTTGTTCCAACGGATTCTCATTTGCTAGACCGATTCCCAGTCCAGGAATGTTTTCGTAGTCGGATTCTGTAATCAAAATCAGTTTTTATTCTGTCACCAATTACATTATCTATTAATTTGTCCGAAATGTACTCAAATATTTATCTTGAGATTCTTACCTTCTTCGAGGACAACAGGTGATGATCCAAATGGAATTTGTGGCGTGTTTCGTTTCTTTGTTGACGATCGAGGTCCGCAAGCCCTTCCAACCGCCTGTACAGCTTCTTCGAAGCATGTCAACGGTTGGTTCGCCGCAGACCCTGCACCAACAAGAATTACAGATCCTGTGGTTAACACCTCGAAGAATATAATCCAGCATAAAATAGACATCTTGTTTAATTCAGACAAAATATTAGAACAAGGGAATGGGACTCTTGAGGAAGTGTGATCCTTCTATGGCCACTGATCGATAAAGAAAGACCTAAGAGTGAAATAAAAATGGAGAGGTGTACGTGATGGATTAAATTCCATTCCCCTCTGCAACTGTAACCATCGTAAGGTGTCTCACTGGAGTTATGTTCTCTGATATCATTCGTCATTTTTAACTCCACGTGTAGGAATTTGGTCCAGGGCCGAACTTATAGAATTTTTGTCACTTCTTTAGACCAGAAAGAATCAACACCGTATAATCAGTATTTTCACCACAGCCAAGACAATGTAGGAATTCGGTTTTCCCATCCGCTGTATCTGTTGGGAGTGGGTTCGATCCCCGGGCTCAGTATATCTCAGCCAGTATTTTCCTTTACTGTGACACTGTGAGGTTTTTACCGTGCATGCATGTGCAAAGCTTTTTCCACTCTAGCCTTCATAATTCAGTCAATTGCCCTAATGGGGTAGGAAGGTCATGTCAGAGAGAGATCAGAGATTGTCGAATGATCGTTATAAGACATTGGTTGTAGTACGGCAAAAGGGCATTAATTCATTAGTTAAAATGATCCCATAAAATTCATAAATCGACTTTCAGTCGTTCCAAAGATCAAACATCTCGCTATTTTTGTACAAAATTTAAATTTGACCCACGGAAGGTGACAGTAAGAGAAATCCAGAAAATCTTTACCACTGTTCTACTGTGGACAGACTAATTTGTAAGCTATTGTGTACTATGAATTTCGAAGGAAGATCTATTTAGCTGGGGCATCTTGAATTCAATCAGGAAACCTTAGTCACAATTTCTTACACAAAATGTATATCTCACTACTTTGAAGGCGGAGCAGAACCCTTGTATCAGATTATTCATGGGGCCGGGGCTCAATGCCAATTTTTAGTACGTTGGGCGCTGCCAAAAACGTAGTGCACTGCCTTAGAACGAATTGCGAACTTTTACATTGTTGGTGACTACAGCCTTGAAAATTTCATTGTCATTTAATTTACAGCAATATAATGACGTTTGCAATAGTATGTTGTGTCTATCAAATTAGAGTTAATGTATTTAAGTCAGCGCACTTGTCTTACTAATGACACACTCAAATAATAATCGCAGGTCATAAAGCGTGATTCTTAATATGTTTGGTATTTAGAATTATCGAAATAAAAATTTATTCTTTATTGAGCTGCAATTTTTAGATACACGAAAAAAAAGCATTTTAGTTACATAGTTTAGTTAGGTTGCATTGTCTGTCCGAGGGATCGAAACCTGGCTACCTAATTAAATATTTAAGAGGTATTCAAGATATTTTGTCCAGGAATCCATTCTTCCGCTGAAATAAATCGTGTGGATGGATTTGATTGAATGAATTGGCGGGAAGAACGGCGGGGAGCCGTGAAGATGTTAATCAGAGAATTTGAGACGGTGATAAAAGGCTAATGTGGAGTAATGGGTCGTCCTGGAGGTGAAAAGGAAGACATTTAGTTTTTCTTTCCTTTTGAGACCTCCGTTTCAGAATACACACACGGCACGGGTTTGCGTGTTAGATATAAGGCTAGGAAATTGGTTTTCCAAGGATGGGACGTCTAGGATTCTAAGATCTATAAAGTCTTTTTATTATGAACCAGGGGAGAAAATTGTTGTATCTCAAATAGTCAAAAAGTCATTCATGGACGAAATGCTTTTCTTCTTTTATCTTCTTTACGAATGACACGATGCGATACTAGAGCACCACAATAGAAGACACGATAAAAAAACAAATTTCTTCCTCCAGGACCTTCAGGAAATGCCCGTGCCATGCCATACTGATATAACATCCGCTTTCTCGTACTCCTGTCCTGTGTAGAAATTCATAAAATTCTTCATTCAGGGATAGATTTATTTTATAAAGATAACGTATCGCATTAATTTGCAAATTCAAAAATTTATTTCCAAAAGATAGAAGTCACACTCTGGCAATTATTGCACTAAAGAGGTCTCATAAGACAGGTAAATAACAAATGAACATTTTCCACTAAAGTAGTCTCATGATAGTACCCCGAAGTCAGATGGCATCTCATTTTCTGAAGAAGTAATTCCTTAAATTTTTAAATTAAATATTCGTTTCTGTGGTAAGTAAAGTATCGAAACGAAAAATGTGAATGCCTGGATTGCAAAACATTTATACATATGCCTCGATTGCAAAAAAATATCCACTATACTAGTATTTTTTGATTGAAACATGCTAGTGTGAATAACAATAGATGCTGGCATTCGTCAGGGATCAGTTATGGTTTTCCGGAACCTAAAAGATAATGAAGGACATGTTTCGCATTTTCCGCTACATGATAGCGACATTACTTTCCGGCTGTTTTGACAGGAGGCGTGGGCGTGGGTATAACATGCTGTATGCTTATTCTATCGTGGTCTTGAGACTCAAGCGTGTCACACTACCCTTAATGTTGACTCTTGAGTCGTGACGCCCGCTGGGGTATCGTGAATGTCATCACTTTATCTTCACACCAAGTGGTCAGATTCGTCTCCGATTTCACGGAAAAAACTTCACCACTCGATCGATGGTTTTTGGGCTCTCAAGATTTATATTTTGAAATGGAGAAAAATAATGAGAAAAAAATATGTTGGTGCGCTAAAAAGTGGGTCATTTATGTTGACAACAGCTAAACCTGAATTACTTGACAATTCAAATGCAATTCCCTTAACTGGAACCACAATCTCTGGTGGTTGCTTCAGAAACGGTTTTCTTCTCTGGATCCCTTCTACTAGAGGCAACTCTTCGAGGGCAATTTAAAAACAGTTATCTCTTAATGGGGGAGACACGAAGCCTCACGGGGATTGCAAATTCATGTGGTTATGTTTAGTAAAACCGGATATCAACAAGTTGGAAGTTGGAGCTCGTATTGGCCCAAACCTGGTAAGGTCTTCACTGCAGTGGCGGGTCCAGGAATTTTTCCAGGGGGGGTTCAAAGAAATAATCGTGCACATATGGTTTCGGAAAGAAAGGCGGTCGCCGCGGAGCGGCCGCTGGAGGCGAGAAATTTTTTTCGACCTTTTTTAACATAATGTTGCGTGTAAAATGTACTTTTAACGCCGAATATTTGGTCTTTTCCAATTCTATCTAGTCAGTATTTTAATTTCCGGGGGGGGGGGGCGGGCCTACCGGACCCCTAGAACCCATTTTAAATTCACATTACAAGGAAATAATCTTTGCCTAGGAAAATAGATGGAGCGGAATTCGTACCTCCTTAAAATCTGTTTAATTCTCCGAACTCTTAAATGAAGTGAAATAAGCATCTAGCAGTTTGACGGTTTTGCTCTCGAATTCATATTTAGTTCAGTCAGGGTATTATAATCTCTTTGGCTCAGTCACTCAAATTTATTTGACAACTTCCCCACTAGGGAAGCTTACACTGTCGAAACAAAGGAAGTGAAGCAGGATTTTGGGAAACTTGAGAGCATGGTTTGATTCCCGTAACAACCGTAAAGTTGTGACCATACCAGTAATACTTAGCCCTAGCCGTGACGTCATTGAACTGCTGACATCATAACTGGTTACCCGATTGAGCTGGGTCTCCATGACTGTAGTGTCACGAGTTTTGACATAAAACTTGATTTTATTTTTGGACAGTACGAGCTTACCTAGTAGGAAAACGTTGTCAAGTTATGTTGATCCGACTAATTTCTCTTCGGTGGTTGGGTTTTAATACAATCCCTCCATGTCAAATGCAAATCCTCTCATCTGTTCAAATATCGTTCTCATTAATGAACCGACCCATTATCATTATCCCAAGCCTCTCATTTATTGTGTCAGCAAAGAAAAGAAAGGCATGTGTTCATGCATTTGTTAGTCAGTCCGTCGTAGCATAATGGTGAACGCGGGCAGCCCTTTCTCGGTTCCCTATGTATATCCCTCGTTTCTTTCCAAGAGACAATTTACTGTTATTCGTCTATGAGAAGTTACTCTAGAGGCCTCAACGACCAAAATTATTGAAGCAAGATTGAGGACCAAATACTTTTAGAACAACCGGGCTTACAAGAAATTACTAATTAGGATTAAATTAATTAAACGGACCTTCAAGGAATTGCACCAAAAACCAATGATTTATTTAGTTCATTTTGAAAGCAATTAACCCAGAAAAAAGTTTGACCAAATTATCTATCTTCATTTGTCAAAGTTGACTCAAAAAAATTTATTTCCGCCGTTCGCGAATGGAGATTTAGATAAACTTGGATTTCTTGAATAACAGTTCATTCTGTCAGGATATTGGAGTGGAGATTAGAAGTCCGTGATCTTCTCTGCAGTGAACCAATAATTGTTGCAAGCATTGAAGAATGGTTTAGCATCCACGTCAATTCCCAACGAAGTCTTTGCGTTTTGAATCAAATCCGACATGAGTTTCTCATACAATTCTGACCCAACTGGAATGACGCTCAGCGGACCGTTGGCAGTTATCAAAATCTCTGACAAAAACAAAATTTTTACAGTTTTCATTCTCATATTTCTCTATTACCCTAATTTGACTTGATTCAGAACTGATAAAAATTTGGAAGAAATCTCAAAACTGTCAACAAAATTTCCAAAGAACGTCGAAATTAAGAATAAACCTCAAAACTTTGAGTGATATTCTGGAAAAACTTTAAATTAACAAAATAATTCCACGAAAATAAATTATGTACTCAAGCATTCACGAATGTCCTCATATTGCAATTGAATGGAGTAGTGATGATATTCCGAGATTTTGAAGCCAGCTGAGAGCAAAGCAAACTCGAAGTACGGCATTTCTCCTTTCATGGCATCCATTTGTGCCCAAGATGCCCAATATTGGCTTCCGCCGAACTACAATAAGGTCAAGGTCATAAAACGTAAAAGTTTCAAAACTCCAACATTCGAATGATTTCCAGTAGGGTAAGGTAGGCTAACTTGTCCCACTTTGGTGCGACTGTGCCAATAGTCCCATACCTTAACTAAAGGAGCGTATGACACCGATAACACACCCGGAAATGGCGGATGGGGCAAATTGGCACACCATTACCAAAGTGGGGCAGTTTAAACTACCCTATCCAATCAGATTGAATTAGGTACCGAATACTTTGTTGACCAGAATGGATGTGAAGCCAGAGGATTAAAAATGTTCAAAATCGTGGAGGTTGGAATCAATGCAGAGAAACTCCCACCAATCTTCAGACACGAGTTGAATTTGCGGAATAGGTCTCTGAAAATAAATAATACTTTTACAATAATGACTATGAAATGGGCGCCTAGAGAAGGTACCCCCAAATTCAAGTATGGTATACTTACTGGTAGTCTTCCACGACATAACTGACATTCGATGCAAAGATTTTGTCAAAAGTTCCACTCGGAAACGGCCAATTCTTGTCGTCCAGAATATTCCCGACAACATATTCAGTAATTCCTGGGATGTTTGAATTCTTCGTGGCGTGATTCTTCATTTCTTCAGAGAGATCAACTCCAATTAATTTCAAATTATTCTCCTTTGCAATTTCACTCATGTATTTGGTGAAGAATGTCCCTGGTCCACACCCATAGTCCATAATTTTCTCATTCGGCCCAAAATGTACGCTGTTCAACATTCCTTTCATGTAGTTGTCAAACATAAGGCTGATGGATTTATTTGACCACACATTCTTGGCATACTCCTTCGGGTTCATCATTCCGGAAGACGACATTTTATTCACAAAACTGGACACACCTCGGAACATATGGGATTGGTCTGTAATTTAAAATTTAGTTTGTCAATTAAAATCATTCCATACTTTTTAAACATTTTTGGCCTTACATACCTTGATGGAATTGACCTTTGTGTTGACCGCTTGAACGAGAGAAACTTTGGTGACCTACAAAATTGGATAAGACCTTTAAATTTAAATTTCAAATGTACAGTCTTAAAAAATTGACAATATGTTGTAACCTGGCCAACTGCTGACTTGGAAGTCGACGTGGCTTAAAAACCTTAATAAAATTGTTACGAAGAAGTCAGTTGCCGTACGTACCTGGCACAGAACGTCCTATATAGTTAGTTAAAAAATACATTCCGGTTCGTAGTAAAAACAACAAAACTAGCTAACAAAGGCATAACGCTAAAATCTATAATATTCGACGTCGTTACAGGGTGGTTCATCTCGTTTTGTCATAAGTTTTTCAAAAGATCAATTCTCACAAAAATTAGGCGGAACGATAAAAATAATTTGGATGAATATAACACAAAAACTATGGCTTTGTTGAATTTTTTAGATAATCAAAAATTCTTTTTTAAACAATGGCTTCTCGTCTATTTCTACGAGGGAGAAAGTCATCAACCTTCCTATGCAGTTCAAAATTCACCTCGTTTTGACGACTGCATTAAATGTAGACTCCTTATCTCCATCTCCAACTAGCAATACTGGGAGGCGTATTGCCAAACCCTACTGTATCTCGGCACTTTTAGCCGATTAGCCAAAAAACCACGACACCGATAGCCGCATAGCCAACTGTTTCTAAACTAGAGTCGACTCGACGATTCACGTCCTCTTTTCAGCCCTCACTGCCACTGGAGGCCATGATAGAGCTGGGGTTTAGTTTTGCGAGTGTGGGCAGCAACGGCAGGGTTCGTTCCCAAGCGACTACGATTCTTTTTTACATTTTTTTTTCTCGAATTTCAATTCCGTTAGGTTAGGTTAGGTCAGGTCAAAAACAGCCTACTAGAGATCTGCCGCGCTTAACCTAACAAGAATTTGCACAAAATAACCTAAATAGACCAAGAAGTGCTAAATGCAAAAAAAAAACTTCGTTTTTTTCGCATTCATCACTTCTTGGTCGCATAATTTAATTTTAATTTAGCGTAGTTAGGTTAGTTCGTGCAAATTATTGTTAGGTTAAGGCAATACACACTACAGTAAGCGGAAGCAATGCTACGCGGCTAAAAGTGCCGAGATACAGTAGGGAATGGAAATACGCTTCCCGTCCCATTAGCATTACGTCAAAAATTTTCAGAAAAGCTGACAGCCTATAGGAGAGTTTCCCGGCTCTGAAGCATGTAAGCCATGTGACGCATAGCACTGTACAGTCATTCGGCTGATACATTACATTATTACAGAGATCCGGAGAAACTAACTTAATAATTTAATACGCTTGCAGCTTTGTTTTTATTTTCACGGAGGTCAGCCATTATTTAAAGTGAATTTTTTGCTATTTTTAAAAAGATATTACGGAACATAAAAAAATTAAAGCAATGAAGTTATTAAAGGTTGAAGTTTGCTGTAATGTTAAAGCGCATGCATGATTTCAGTTGTACTAGCCAGACACGCACTGCCATCTCCGGCGTATTTGCTTCAACTTACTCTATATGTGAAGCGCAATTTTTAAATAAATTCGTTTAGTAGTTTCCGTATTTATTTTAGCAATTTGCAAACAATGTTTCGACAAATTCGTTAGTTTTAGTTATTTAGTTTAGTGATTCGTAACAATTTCTTAATTGTATTCCAATGCACACCTATACCCCAAAGAAATTGACCAGGAATGTCATTCCAATCAAGTGTTCCACATTTGACATGTGAAACCCATGGTCGATAGGTATGAACCACACTGTTGAGTTGTCTGGAGGGAAACACACGTAGTCTGATTTTCAGTTCAGTCTTCAGTCCTTTCCTTCAAGTCCATCGTCCAAGATTATTTCAGAGTAATTTCGAGTAGAAATTATTACAATTATTTAAGCGCAGGATAAAATTAACTACATATTTTACACTCGACGACAATTAATATGGTGATTTGAAATTCTAATTTTTGAACTACGTTCGTTAAGTTAAGTATTATTTCATGTATGCGGTATTTTCTTGGTCCGGACTCCTTGACTTCGCTGCGGTATGTCCTTGCCTTTAATTCATAAATCTTATTTTTACAGCCCGTATCATGTAAATGTCAGGAGTCCAGTAATTCTGAAGATGCGAAAGAGGGAGTCAGTGGAGGTAAAAGAAGATGGACGGATTTGTTGGTCATACTAGTCCTTCTCCTTCAATGTTACCAATTATTCATTGGAACTCATGGTCGAACGCCAAGTGATGAAGAGTCAAGGAATCGCCATGACCAGAACCACACTACAACAACCAACTGGGACTGGATCTCGGATTCAAAATAATTGTTGTGTCTGGTCTTGCCATTTTATTCATCCTCATAGCAGCAATGCTTATGTGGATCGTCAGTGTAAATAAAGATACAAAAGCGTTCATTAATTTTCGCATAGACAAACGTCGCCATATAGTTTTTTGAGATAAATTCACAAGGAAGATACACCAAGTGTTGGTCGAGTTAAGTTTAGGGCTATGCTACTTTGAAGACCATCCAAAATAATGGTGTTGTGCAAAATTTTAGACCCGGGAAATCAAATTTCGAATTTTAAGGAAATTTTGAAGAAAAAATATTACCGAAGGGCATTTTTCTCTCTACGAATTTCGAGGTAAATGACACTAGTATAAACCTAACTCATGCCTCACAAAATATAAAAGCTAAATTCAATTTGGGATTTTTCTTATGGGATATAACATTGAATAAATCAGAGAACAACCAAGACTCCACCTTTGGTAAAATTATTTTTTTCAAAATTTCAAAAATTCGAAATTTGATTTCCCGGGTCTAAAATTTTGCACAACACCATTATTTTGGATGGTCTTCAAAGTAGCATAGCCCCTGACACTCAACTCAACCTTCACTTGGTGTACCATGCTTGTCAGTTTGCTTTGTGGACGTGTCGATTTGCATCTAACAAAGTAAGTCGTAAGTCGTAAGTTGTAAGTCGTTGAAAATTAATTCTATTCAGTCGTTCATCCTTCTTTTATTTTTTTTTACATCAGAATTGGTTACCTTGTTAATAAAAACTGGCTTTAGCTATTTTGAATCCAGGCCACATGAAAATAGGCCAAGGGTTCTCAGGATAACTCGTACATCCACCATTCGACATTCCATTATACAGGGTCGGTCATAAGTCATCGGTGATTACCATAGGTTATTCCGCCCACGAGTTAACGAAAAAAGCACCTCTTGGGTACATTTTTACAAACACGTGAATCGTGAACAAAATACAAAAACTGTACGAATACTCGTTAGCCAGTATCATATTCTTTCTAAGCTTGTTTGATGCAGGGTAAATACAAGAAGTCGTGGTCAGTGGGTATGAACCACCCGGTTGAGCATTGCGGGAGAATCCTTATTTGGACTGCACTGGGCAGAGTAACTACTTTTCTAAGTGTTACTAAACTTACAACTTACTACGCAAACATTTAGACAGCATTCAAAAGGTGGTTAATATGTACAGTAGTCGGCTGGTATCGGGACACCATAACACCGTTTTAACAAATGTCTCAAAAATAATTATTCAATTCGATACAAAAGTTATACTCAAATACAACGTCATTGAAAGTACGTGAACCTACAGGGTGTCTAATATGTATTGTTCACCCTCTACAGCAATAACCACAATAGGCACAGACACACGCAATACATCGTTGGGAAGATCAGCTCAAGTGGGATCTCTGACATGTCATTTGAGCGCGGCAGCGTGCCGCGTTCGCGCACAGCGCGCGCTAGAAAAAAAATAAATCCGGTTTTCGCCGTTTTTCATCCCCTTTTCACGGTCTTCCGTCTGAACAGCCGTGAAACCTTCAAAAATTCGAGAAAGGAACTACACCACCACATTCCCAAGTGCTTTCTGAAAGATTTGAGCCATGGTTCGACAATTTCTGAGCAAGTCGATTTTGCCCCAAAATTTCACTTTTTCCGAAAATACCCAGAAATTAGATTTTGAGACAAAATTCTTCTTCAATTTTACCAACTGATATTCAGTGGAAGTTCGACGGATTATGATGGCCTAACAGAGGAAGTGCCACAGCTCCGCTACAACCACGACAGCAGACAAGTCATTCTTTCGGACAACAGAATCACAGTGGTTTTTCGCGCATTGTTCTCTGCGTTCGGACTAGTGCTATTTGAAGTTCTGAATAATCATATCTGTAAGTACGAATTTAACGTTTCAGTTCGAATTCCACATTCAGATTTAGATTCCAGTGATGACGAAGCATAGCACGATAATAAAACACGGATCTCAATGACATGTCAACTCGAGACGATAAACAAAATTAAAACTAAATTGAATGTTAATTTCAATACGTCGCTACTATTTGTCTATGATGTCAGAATTTAATCTTTGTTAAAATCTTGTGAGAGTAAAATCAGTCCTATTTTTCACAATGTCTGTTCATTTTTTATCTGTGTAATCATCACTCTATACTTTCAGAAAATCAAAACCTGTTTAGGAATGTCACAGCGGTGGGAAGTGGGGGGAAAACCTAATTTTTGCAATATTGCAAAAATCGATTCTCCCCCCGCCTTCTCACGGGTTTTGCATGTGCAAAATGTATTCGCGAATATTTGAGTACCCTTTAAACAATGGTAGGGTTATAGGAGCGTGGGAAAAAACTAGGATGACGCTAATGAGTGTGGCAGAATGGCGCTAAGGAAGCGTATCAAGATGGCTCTAAGGAAAGGTACCAGGAACGTTAGGCTTATGAGATATGGAAATTAATATTATGCAAATTAGCAGAACAAATTTGCACATGCTCTTAACGTTGTAGGTGGCGCTAAGGAACTAAACTCAACGCTTACGTATGCAAATTAGCAAAACAAATTTGCACATACTCTTAACGTTGAAAGTGGCACTAGAGAACCGCACACTTACTCATAACATGGTAAGTGGAGCTAACGACACATACCAATGTAAATCTTGCACTACCAGCGGTACTAGTGATGCTAACGATAGTACACTGTACACAACACTAAAGGACACGCCGCGTGTATCTTCAGCATAAGCATCGCATGAAATGCCAATGTAAATCTTGTACCATTACAGCGTGGTGGCGCTAGACGCTGACTACATTTTGCACATGCAAAAACCGGGAGAAGGCGGGGGAGAATCGATTTTTGCAATATTGCAAAAATTGGGTTTCCCTCCACTTCTCCCCACTACTATGGTCATGCCATAACTATTGTTCATTGTTCTATGTATTAGTTGAATCTGGTCGTTAGGTTTGAAATGAATCCCTTGTAAAATTAGAAAATGTTGGGTTGAATTGTATAAGGCTATCTATATATATGTTGCAGTCCATGTGGATATTCAGGCCGAGTGTCCTTGGCCTAGTCCGGTTCGAACCGGCCTAGGCCGAGTCCATTAGGACTAGGCCGAGTCCACTCAGCCTAATCCGGTTCGAATCGGACTAGTCCACTTCAGTCCGGCCTAGGCCAAGTGTACTCGGACGCATCTACACGGCGTAAGACGTGAAAATCATGTAAGAAGCCACATTTGGAAGTCCACTTATACTAGCCCCATTGTAACGACACTAGACCATGTGCACTCTGACTCCGCTAGGTTATGAGAGATTGTCGACTTGTTTGTGGTACTTTAATTGACGTCATCACATACAAAAATACATAATCATAGAATGGGAAGAAATAGAGAGCAAAATATCAAGTAATAATGTCGTACTTAGTCGTGACTACCACGACAAAACTGTGAAACGACATGTTCAGATCAAGGACGGACGTAAGCGAATTCGTGCTGATTCTAATACCATCCATTGGATAACGACCATACTCTGGATAAAGAAATCAAATCCACCTAACGATCATATGTCGGATAACGACAACAAAGAACTTCTGGAGACAGAACTTATCTGTGCTACTTGTCAGTTGGATTCAACTCCTGGCGAGACATGCAATACTTGTGCAAGACATGTTCACCACGATAAGTATTGCAGTGTTCCACAGTCGAGCGGATCAAATTTGCATCTTAATAAGAGGCAATGCCTGCTATGCAGAAAAAAGAACGACACAGTTTCCGCGAGGTATAACGCGTGCAAAAGCTTGAAGAGGTAAGCTGAAAAAATGGTCAAGACTACGAATAAGCGACTGCGGACATCAATTACCGGGTCCATTGTCCTCTTAGCAATTCCGGACGGTCATCGTGGAAGGGGCGACCATAAAAATTTAATGGGGTCTGAAAATGAAGGTTTCTATAAAATCGGCACTGAGTTTGGAATTTTTAAGGCGAGTTATAGTAGAAATCAATTATCTGTCTGCAACCAGAATTTCCTGTCCATTGAATCAATGCGGAGTAATGAAATATCCTTACGGGAAGCGGCCAGAATGACGTCCTCAGGATCCGGGTAAGGTTTTTTCTTTTGTAAATGTATCCGGAAGTGCAAGGATAAAAGGTGTAAATGCAAAAAGGCGAGTCGATTGTGCATCAGCAGATGTCACAGTGCTAATTCAGGTCCATGCGCAAATAATAATTAAAAATATATGATAATGTAAAATCTCTACTATTATTTCTACGTTGTAATTTAAGCGTTATGTTCTAAAGATATTCCCCAAACTGTTAATAAATCACGCGCTGTATTCTTGTATGTGTTGTCTTACAAATTCACATTCTATCTTCTCATCTTTGCATCTGTCAATGATTTAGTGGAGTCCGAGTGCACATGGTCTAGTCTAAGTGGACTCCCAAATGTGGCTTCTCACATGATTTTCACGTCTTACGCCATGTAGATGCGTCCGAGTACACTTGGCCTAGGCCGGACTGAAGTGGACTAGTCCGGTTCGAACCGGACTAGGCTGAGTGAACTCGGCCTAGTCCTAATGCACTCGGCCTAGGCCGGTTCGAACCGGACTAGGCCAAGTACACTCGGCCTGAATATCCACATGGACTGCAACATATATATATATACATGTATGGATATATTATATATTTCCTCAAGAATCTCAACTTCTTTTCCTGACGCGAAAACTTTTTCCTCAAAATCGGCCCGTGCTAATAACGTTATTAACTATTGGGAGGGCAGAAATTGGAGAGGGCTTAGCGGGAATACCTTTCACTAATCGAAAAACTTAAGAATTGTAAAAAAAGGTCCTCTTGGAATTTTTTTTTAAATTCTAGTCAATATTTTAGAAATTGTAAATTTTTGAGACCCGGTATGTTCATTTGGGACACCCTGTATCATATTTCCGTTTCGAGCTCAAGAGCGGACGAGTCTAACTCCGGGGAAGCAAAATTTTCACGATTTTTCTCTCATTGCTTGGTGCGATCGAACTTGGTTTTGCCGGTGTTGCGCTTCAAAAATTCTAACGAAGTTTTCATTTCTGTATCGGACACAGTGGCGGTTCCAGGAATTTTTCAGCTATAGGCAGGCCTTAATAATGTGCCTCCGCTATAGGCAAAGGCATATCATCTATTATAGACGGGCCCAGCCAAATTGTATGCACATCCCGAAATCAGCTATAGGCAGCTGCCTACTTTGCCTATAGCTAGAACCGCCACTGGGACGAATTAGACAAGGATTAGATTTGATTTTGACCTTGATTTGATAAGTACGAAAAATTTTATTCAAATATTCCATAGTTCTATTCGTGTCTTCAATATCAAATTTTATATTTCCGGTTACGATTTAATTATGCGCCTTGTATATCATTAGTTCTGGTAGAATGGAAGTACTTTATGAATTAATTGCGAGGAAACCAACAAACATTACCTGAACTCTGAATCGACATAAGTTTGTTCACATTCCCTAACCGGCTCAGCCTTCTAATCAATGAATGTTTTCTACCTGAAATCTATTTTTCATTTTTGTCCCAGTCATACTGGCAACTAACTGTACCCTCAAAATTCTCGATTGTACGATACAATTTCAAAACCGTCAACCGTCGCAGTCGTTGTCTGAATATTCACACGTACGTACGTCTGGTTGGTTTGGTACTTTGCTACATTACATATTATCAAAAAAATTATTTAAAAACTATCAGTATTAGCTTACGAATTCACATTGTAGTTTTGCATGACGAAAACAACTGCCGTGTGAATTTGCGTCAAGCCAAGGGATCTCTTAATTGACGAAAGACTATATTTATCACCTCGGTTAGTAAGTTTCTAATTTAATTAAAACATCTGTGCTCCCTTTTTGTTTTCAAAAACCGTATGGATATTATAACAATTTTGTTGAAAATCTATATTTCACGATACGATACGATTGGTTGCAAATATTTCTACAAAGCATAAGCATTGCGTAGTAATTACTATTTTACTACATAATATCATTAGTAGTATAATTATTATTTAATTATTATTAAGTAAGTTATTTGTCCAAAATTACAGTTTTGTACAAATTTGAATGAAAATAATAGACTTTCCTCTCCTCAAAAGGACCAATATATTCTGCATAAAATCAAATATCTTTACAGAAATAAAGACTTGATTATTCTGGAGTCCACATGAGACATCAGATAAATGATAAAAAATGTATAAAACTAGTTAAACTAATGTATATTTCTTTAAAATTTGAGGTACACAAAAAAATCAGCAATGGCAAGTGAGACAATTAATGAGATCAGAATGAGAGAGGACTAGAAACTCGGGCCGAATGTAAAAATGACCGTCGACATCACACAATTGAATTTGAGAAAATTGGATCTCCGAATGCTAATTAAATCCACCGGAAAGGACATCGAGGTATATCAAACTAAACTTTTTAAAAACATTACTGTTCAGAGTAGCAAGACTATGTAATATTATTGTTCCTCTAGACCTTCTCCTTAATATACATACATACATACATGTAATATAGGAGAGTTTCCAGGCTCTATAGCATGTAAGCCATGTGACGCATAACACTGTATAGCCATTTAGCTGGTACATTACATTACAGAGTTCCGGAGAAACTCACTTAAAAACTGCGTAATGCGCTGGCAGTTTTGTTTTGATTTTTACGGGGGTCAGATATTATTTAAAGTGAATTTTTTGCGATTTTTTAAAAATATAACCGAACATGAAAAAATTAAAGGAACGAAGTTAGTTAAAGCTGTTTGCTGTAATGTTAAAGGGCATGGACGATTTCAGATCTACAGTCCAGGCCGAACTCCCATCTTTGGGATATTTGCGTCAACTATAACTCTCCTATACCCAGGCAGGTTCGAATGTAGGAATTTGCATAATCCGACACTTGTGGGCGTGCTTACAGTATTCACACTCATAGACTTTAGAGAGTCGGGTATTTGACACTCGCACCTAGACGGGGCTAATTAGCCTAGTTATGCAGTTATCCAATGATAGCTTTAGCTGATCAGTTAAGAACGTATAAAAAATAGTTCCTCAGAAATGTACTGACTGCGATTGCTTCAGCGAATTTCTCTCTCCTATTTTATTTAGTGCTATTCTAGATGTATTCCCTAGGCCAATTCGAAAGAAGTTCACATTATTTAAATAAATATCGTGAAACGTTTGACAATGAATATCAATTAATATATTATTTTCTTATTTATAAACTTTCTAGGTGCAGGGCGGAGACATTGGCACGACGAGAAAGGGAGACAGGCAGACGAGGGGAGTGGACTGGAAACTTGGACGAAATGTTAAATTGGCTGTTGTCTTAAGGCATATAGACCAAAATCCTCTGAACAAGACAATAATTCAATCCACCGGAATCGGACAGGGCTTTCTGATACCCAAAATAACTTTTTTCGATAAAAACCGTCGATGCCACCTTTTTTGCAATAATTTTTTGCAATTTTTAAAATTTTATTTGACTGGTTTGGAGAAGGTCGATTTTTTGCTGCGAGGGCATTCGGAAGGAAATTCTGATTTTTTTCACCAAAATACCCTGGCAGCGAAAAATCGACTTTCTGCAAACCAGTCCAACAAAATTTTAAAAATTGCAAAAAATTATTGCAAAAAAGGTGACATCGACGGTTTTTTCGAAAAAATTATTTTGGACATGTTTTTATAGCAGAAAGCCTACTTTTGGAGGTCTTTTCATGCCGTTTTCTAATTGAACGCTCGTCAGCACTGCTAAGCTTAACGGATTTTCAATCGGAATGGCTTCCTAGATCCGCAGTAAGACTCTACAAAATGTGTATCTCACTTTTTGTCTGGCTTCCCCAGATTGGGCTGCCGAGGTGGGGGCAAAGGTTATGCGCGACCCTGTACATACACTTCCTGTTTGGCCGCTAGAAATACACAGCGGGCATCTAGGGTTAAAGCAAGTGACTTTCACTTTTGCTTGCACTTGTTTTCACATTACAAGCCCACTGTGTATTTCTAGCGGCCGAACGGTAAGACTTTTGGGGTTAGGTTCTTCACACAATTTGTTTAGGATGTCAAGGTCTACAAGATGTAAATAATCGAAAGAGTTCCAACGGCGTACATTTTTCCAAATGGTGTATGCGGTATCCTTTGCGGTTAATTTTAAAGCACCTTATTCGTGTTTCTAATGACACGAATATTTCGTGTAATCCAAAAATTACTGCACAAACCACTGGTATAAAGCCGGTATAGAAGTCTGGTGGCCTGTATTGAACTCGGCTTGCTGAGTGTATAGCATAGAACAATATGGACCACTTGTCTATCCTCCCTCGGAGCTCAGACCTTCTGTATATATGTTGTGGGCCAAATAGACAATTAGGCATTATAGACAATGCCTAGGCATTGTATACAATGCCGGTGAGTGCACGCCATGTAGGCAATGCCTAGGCACTATGTACAATGCCCGGGTCCTGTAGACACAGCCTGGGCATTGTTCACATGGCCTGTGTATTTGGCCTGAAGTGTTTAGAATTTTGAAAAATTGTTTTCATGGTGTGTGTATTTGGCCTGAAATGTTTTGGGTGTTGAAAAATTGTTTACATGGCGTGTGTATTTGGCCTGAAATGTTTTGGATGAAGGAAAACGGAACTTTTAGCATTATCCTTTCAGTTCAGCATATTAGCCGAATTGGTTTCCAAAGGGTGCTGAGTTCGGTCATACTTGACAGAGGCGTCGACCCCTCGCTGGGTAACACGGACAGAGGTCGCTCGGTGTGACATTCAGAGAGCCAGACCAAACCCATCCAAGTCAAAGTGCAAGGCCAAGGGACCAGTCGGGAACAGATGTCCCGTGAGCTATGCCTAATCCAAATAAATGGGAGACAAATTGCTCATCCTCAGTTGTCCTGACTCGGACAAAAAGAACTTGAATATTTGTTGACGTCAGTGAAATTAAATTATAGTCAAAATACGGAATCTTTCAAATTCTCAAAAAAAAATCACAATTTTTCCAAAAGGATATTCATATTTACGAATGATCGGAATTTAAAAAAAAATCAGAGATCCAAAAAAATGTCAAAATTTTGAAAAACAAAATCAAAATTTAAAAAAATTAAAATTTTGGAAAAAAAAATCAAAATGTCAAAGAACAAATTTCCCCGAAAACCAGAATCTAAATTTTAAAACCTAGGTCATAAAATACATTTTTAAAAAAAAATTAAATGTTGATTTTTTTTTAATTTTTTTTTTAAAATTCGGATCATTCGTTAAATGAATATCTTTTTGGAGAAATTTCTTTTTTTGAGAATGTGAAATTCATTAATCTCTGAGAGGAGTGTCAACTGAAGAGATCAAGGGTGAGCAAAAGTACAGTTGTGAAACCGATTCTCTCCAAATCTTTCTCTCATTTCAGACCAAATACGTACGCCCTGTAAGCAATTTTTCAACATCCAAAACATTTCAGGCCAAATACACACGCCATGTGAACAATGCC
>JAQFYE010001535.1:0-22446 GCA_034694305.1 Protaphorura glebata | reverse complement strand
ACATGGTCAGTTTCGTGTCCATGCCTCCTATGTTCACTGCCACTTCTGGATTCGAGTCCTCCAATTAAATCGTTGAGTTGAGCATGATGATCATTCTCATGCCCATGACCTCGATGAGATTCTTTGTCCGGTACAGAAACCATTTCACCGGCATCATTTTCCTCAAATGTTGCGATCTCTTGTTCCGCTTCTTCAGTTTCAGCAATGGCGTCTTTTGCGTGCTTTTCTGCTGCAGACGATTCTTCGGCGGCAGCTATCGCGTCTGCCTCAGCTTTCATAACATGTTGTTTGATTTCAACCGAGCTCTGGAAATTGTTTCAAGCCTTGTACAGATATTCAGAAATGTACAGAAATTTTTTAGAGTAGGGTATATGCACAACTACACCACAACCTTTCATTAGTTTTTAATCTCGGAAATTTTTTATTTGGGCAGGCAGATTTGTGTGATACAGTCAAACATGTCTTCACAATAACACCTGAGCAGGAGAGGTTCTTGTGTTATTCGACACTATCGACACTTGGATTATAATATAATATTATTCTGTCCAAGTGTATGGCGATTGCTTGTACCATACGACTCGGCAGCCTAAGGACGGGCTATGCAAAACCCAGTTTCCTTAGTCGGTGGTGGTAGCCAAGCTCGGGTGATCGTGGAGACATGTTTCACAGTCATTACCAAGCCCAGATTTCTTCTAAGTGGTCGCATCTGCAAAAGAAAATTGACCAATTAAATCGAATTTAATTCCGCCGCGTCGTTGGATCTGTTTCCAGTCTATACTGACGAAAACTTCAATCTAGACAGTCGTTGTCTTCACGAACCTCATCTCGCCGACTCCTTGCAGCTTTGTCTACCACAAAGTTTGCCAATTTGGCAGCCATTTCCCTGTCTGTGAGGTCCCGCTTTCGAACATGACCATATACTTTGTTTTGATTTCTAAAATTGACAGAAACAAATATTTGAGAAATGTCAGTTTTAATTTACTAAGCTAAATCCTGTCCCCGCAATCACTTAAGTCAGGTTTTTACTATATTCGTAATTCTATATATATATATTTACGTTATTCCAGTCTCTTTTATGTCCTTCCGTCTAACAGTGGATGCAGTGGAAGCCATCGGAATTGTAGCAGCCCAGATGACGCCAACAATCAGTACGACCAATAATAAGCGGTTCTTCATCATTGGCGCAATTGGACTACGAAACTATTTTCGGTTTAGCCCTTATTGGCAAGTGAAGATTCGCTGTTCTAATTATAAGTTGTATTTCCTCTGTATCAAAACAAAATTATGGTCGCCCTGAATTTTAGGACGACGACGCTGAAAGTTGGAATAGTAGAATTTCTGGGACAATGGTGTCCGTGAAAACAAACAAAACATTGCTTAGTACAACATTTCGTGCTCGTGACAACCCAACGTTTACAGCTTGTACCTAGTAGTCGGTAGTAACTACAATGACCAAAACAATGTCTTTGAGGGAATCGAAGTCCTAACATGTGGCAGTGACGGTAAGAATTACTTGCTAGATGGACTTGACAAATTAGCGTTTTATTAATAATTTTTTACTATTTACAATTTCAATATGTTACACGTCCTTGCTAATATCGTGGTTAGTGGTTTTAGTTTCAGAGTTCTTAAATTTTGAACTCAAGCAGAAAGCAGATCGTAGGAAAAGAATCATCATAACATTCTAAGGTCGACATTGGGCCACCAAGGCCAGAACCCACAAAACTTGACTATTTCGCCCTGAGGGAATTAAGTTTCAATTTATCGGGGTGAACGAAGCGAGTGGTGGAACTTTCCCATCAGAGAAGTCTTTTTCAGCCTTTATACAAGAACTACTCGGGTTTATCGTTGGCCATTCCATTCGTCTGATTTAATGGTTTTCTGAGTTATGGTCGTCAGTTCTGCCATAGTCAAAGTCTAGAATATATGTAGTTTGTAATAACTGGAGTGAAACTTGTTTAGGTCCAATACACATACACATTTCATAACTTGGTGGGTGGAATGGAAAGTTTATTCATACTAAAGTATTACTACTGAATGAGTTCCGGGTGAAAGCATTTATTGACTTTCAGACTTTGTTGGAATGAAAGGGAAAGCCATTTTCGGACCTTGCCATTTGAACGAGAGGGCGTTTTCGGCCACTGTGCTCCCTTTCATATTTTCTTTGTCGGAATTCAGATTCCAAATCACAATTTGGTTTTAGTTTGTAGTGTACTTTTGGCTTTATTGACGAATTAACATTGTTTACAACTCGTAGCTTCTAATTACAAATAATTTAACGATGTCTAATTGTACGTAGGCAATCATTGTAACTTAATTGTAGTGAATCATCAGTTTAAAGTTATTGCTATCTGACACAATACGAATCTTTTAACGATGCGAAGGACCCGTCCTTTTCGCGCCTGCGTTACAAATTCATTAATTGATTGTATCACACTTCAGACATGCTTCTGACATTTACATCATTTCCATTTGCTTGGGGAGGTCATCCACAAGAACGAAACGGGCTGAGGAAAATATTTCATAAGGAAATCGTTCAAACCATATCACATAGATCAACTTCCATTTTCCATGTCATTGCAAGATAACACAGACACCCTGTACCGGCAATGAACTGACTGGAAATTCTTATTATGCTTTTGTGTTTCAAATTCTTCAAAATCATGCTTGAACTAATAACTATTTTGCGTGTGCCGGCATTCGAGAAGATCGAATTCATGTGTAGCATTGCAAATTTCTACTTTTGCGATCAAAATAAAGAGTAACTTTACTTTTATGGAAAGCACAGCTACTGTTGTCAGCAATGCGAGCTCTCGAGATAACTGACCAGCATTTTGCGGTTGTTGGTAGAGCGGAAATGTGTGCATGTCACTCTTCATTCTTCTCCATTCCAGTTTAAGATAGGAACCTCTGTAGTGAAGAATCGTGACGATGAGAGTACATTTTTCTGTCGGACACGCCGGGTGACACGACAAGGATATTATTTTTACTTTACAGTGTAATGCGTCTTCGGTTCATACCCTTACGTATGTATGTCGTCGTCAATCTGTATTTTCAGACTGGTAGAAAATACGTCCACTTTATAGTCATTCCCCGTAAATCAGTACATATTTGTTTTTTCTTGAATGATTACAGCTAGCATTCCAGTATGTCAAGAGTAGTCCAACCTAATAGCCTTTTTAGAAAATCAAGCCAAACTGTCATGCCTGTCATGTTTGTTCGAGAGATCAAACCCCTACACGTGGAAGTGGCAAGAGCTGTCAGCAGTATCATGCTACATTAGACTCATTAATTTCAGGGTTGCTCAGATTTAGTCAGTTCAATTTTGGATTTCCTCATTCGTAGAACGTTTAAAAAATTAAAAGGGGGACGGTCGAACTTTTTTTTTTACTTCGGAACTTTATTTAATTGTCGGAACGATGATGTAAACCGTGTCCATCATAATCATAATCCTGTGGAAAACGTGCCGCCTTGGGCATGATTTTCTTGCATGCATAGAATGAAAATCGGCTTTTTGAGATGACTGGAACGAATGTTGACAACCCAAGAATTTTTCGATCTAAATGGATACTTCATCCTGGATAAATTGGTAGACATTACAGGAACATTGACTACTAATGCTTTGGTTCAGCAATGACCAGATTGAGGTTCGGTTTCGGGACAGTTTTCTGATGACCCGAACGAGACAAATACGAGATTTGCAGTTGACTGGTTGCCTGCCAGTCAACTGCAAATTCGCAAATCCGTACGCAAATCTGGCGTGCCGATGATTTGACTTTTTCACCGCAACGAGTACAACGTACCAAAATAATTGGACATTAGACTACTATACATTAACATAATAATCGAGAATGGTTAGAACTGTTAGAATACAGGAAGCAACCAGTTCACCGAATGTCTAGCGAGTAGATTAGAAAGTCAAGAGTAAATACGATTAATTATTACCATCTATAAATTGATATATTCAAATTTTATTATTTTTATTGCGTTAATGAATCCTTCGATTTGAATTAAATGCATGGTTTCTGCCATTTTTGCTCCATTCGTTAAGCGCAAAATGAAATCGGAGAATATAATCTGCCCAAATAAACATGCTTAACAAGAATTGCACCATATTTACGCCGTTTTTTACCATTCTTACGCCGTGTATACTTTCCACATCGTGTCAGTTGCTGGCGTTCTTGAATTCTGTGTTACGGCCGTTGTCAAATGTTTACTTATTTCGGTTAGCTGTTCTAGTTTCGGTCAAAGGGTAAAATAATCGGCATGGCTCGCTTACTGGTTTAAACTGCATATCTCGAACTTTCTATTGTAGAGGGAAAGATTTCAGTCATCGTTTTCGATCCAGATTGCTAGTTCAGATGACCGAACCTCGATATTTTCATTCCGGAACCGAATCTTAAGTCTATTTTACAGTAATGTCTCCTATTTTGTCTATTACATTTAGAATTGCGAGATTCAAGTCTCAACTACATACTGTTGAAGAATCCTTGGGTTGTCTTTGTTAGTTACAGTCATCTAAAAATTCCATCAGGCAAAATCACGTCCAAGTCGGTTGCAATTGATTGCTTTTGATCAGACTGGTAGTCGTAGCTCAAAGGATTACTCACTGATCCATTGGCTGATTCTATTTTCACATTTACATACTTACACACCTGATGACAGAGCAGTACAATTTCATAGTGGCATTTGGAATGGCAATTCATATTAATTCCTGTTCCTCGTTTCAATATTACAATACGTTGAAGATTGAATGCTAGCCCTTTCTTCACATTTATGATCACTCGGAATAATGCTTATTTCATTTCATTTGTACTCCATACCATACCCTATAATTAATTAATGGGAGTATTCTTTCGTACGTTTAGAGTTGTCTAAAATTGAAGGTAAAAATGGTGTGCAAATAATTTTGACCAG
This sequence comes from Protaphorura glebata, assembly GCA_034694305.1. NCBI lineage: Eukaryota > Metazoa > Arthropoda > Collembola > Poduromorpha > Onychiuridae > Protaphorura > Protaphorura glebata. The sequence goes on along the minus strand of JAQFYE010001535.1, from coordinate 17,529 downwards.
AATAGACAATAAGAATGAGAATGAACTAAAGATCAAGTAAGAATGGCTTAAAATGGTACATAGGCTAGAACATACATACGTATTGATGTACATCTGTTGTAAGAGAGAATGTCGTGTATGAAACTCTTTGGTGCAAGAGTACAATAATAGTGTGTCATTCTGGTAAAGGACAAGCTCGAGTGAGTGGAGAAGATGACAGTCGGAAGGAATGTGGCCCGCTGTTTTCACTTTTCTCAAGATAAGAAAAGAAAGATTTTTCATTTCTCCGCGTTCACGTATGTCCCGCAAACCGAAACTTACTCGGTCAGGAATTGGGATGGAGAGTCAGAAACAGAAGAGCTTTTTAATGCAAGAGAGCTTGCAAGTTGAAGTAGGATTCGGGTTCGAAATATAAGTACAGGGTGGTTCATAACTTTCTACAACATGTATTGTATTGTATTGTATCGGTTTAAAGTTATGCTGGAATGACCGAAGTCTACACCCAAACCCGCGGCTTTCTAGACACACACTTCTAGACGATCTCTTTCTAATCTAGCAAGAACTTATCCAACGACCGTAGCGTCAAAAACTTTAGACTCAAGAAATCACTATCTTTTGTCAATCCTTTTTTATCCAAAATTTCTGTGAGCATGATCTCAAAACCTATTAATTCATGTTAAAATCTGTGTAAAACCTATTGTGCCTTAGGTATTCCACTGGAACTTCAAATGGTAGTGTGAACGATGGTTGAAGTATGGTTGAACACCCTGTGTTTGCCTAGAAAATATGCCTGAACTTATACATGTAATGAACTTTTCGAATATCTAAACTTTTCTGTGAGTCTTTGAAGATTGAAATATAATACCATTACCATTATTAACATTGCAAACAAATTCTATAAGGATGAAACTGTGCAACAAAATCGTTCACATTGAACAAATAGTTAAACCACTTTTTCAAGATTATAACGACCGTTTTGACTAGTACCAGTCCTTCAGCACACACTTCCTTCGAACTTTCACTTATTTTCCCAAGTTCTTTGTTTGCAAACAAAGTGAAAATATTCGATACACATTTCAAAATCTTACGTAACTCTTTATCATTTACTTTAATTATAGAACTGTGAGGCAACTACTCGTTGCCTTTTAATTTTAATAGGCATTAATATTCGAAGTCATTCTTTGTATTATGCAAGCAGTGATTTGTGGAACAATAATATCACGTTTACGTACTTCCTATCAGAATAAATCAAAACTCTTTTACAGTGTGGTTCATGACTGTCTGGTCTACATATTGTTTACTAATTCTCTACACTTCATTTACTTCACTACATTTCATTGATTTTCAACGTCAACAAATCCTCCACCAGCATCATTTGTGAAGATTGTAATGGTAATTATAGAATAACTTGTAATATTTTTGTAGAGTATTGGAATTAGGCAGTACAATACAATACTAATAATTTTAAATAGTACGACCAATTCAAAAATTTAGAGTTTTAGAGTTAGGTCAACTGAGGACATTGAAGTAAATACATAGTCACTCAGCAGTCTTGAAAGCACGAACAGTACACGTGTTAGTTTGGCAAGAACGAACTGTAAAACAAGTTAATAACTGTCAAATAAACTTCTGGAACAGCTGGGGTGCCAAAAATTGCTCCATGCAAAGTCTTATGTACCACTTTCGGTGTAAGAAAACTAAATGGCCCTTCTAATTTAAGTACTGCATTGCGATAAAATAAAAGCCTTGTGATAACAAACCATATTGCACCATTTTAAAGTGCCACACCGAAGATTTACCAAATGAGAGAGTAACGAACTCGACCAATCCTTTCATTTTCAACTAATTTTGGGTTCTTGTTTCTTTCGTAAGCAATGTGATCATGTAACGCGATTAATTTTGAAGGAATGTTGATTTCAGAGGGATGACCGTTATGCAATAAATATGTATTGCAGAATCCGTTTTAGCATAATAGTAACGGCTGCCCTTTCATCTTTTTTATGTTGCGGGACTGATCTATGGGACGACATTGTTTGGGTCACAGGGTCACTGGTTTAAAGACGTCTTTTTTTACTGGAGTCTTCTCTTATAAGAGTTACCTGCCCTGGTTTTGACGGCAAATGTATTCTCTACAAAAAACAAGCGGACCCAGTACCATGTTTTTCCGTACGTGTCATGTTAATTATTTTTTAAAGAAAATAAAATTGCCATAATGCCAGTAACATATGTACGTAGAACGGACGTATGCATTCTAACATTTTACGCGGTATAAATGCAAAGGAAATCTTACTGCCTCGTTTACATTACTGAAAATTAGTACTTCCCCACTTTTTCATTTCAAAGATAGACGAGCATTACGTGCTCTAGTACCCAATTAAATATCTCTAGTAGAGTCGACTGTCTGGAAAACAAAGGGTGTTTTCCTCACACTTGAGTGACACGATATTCTAATAGTTTTTGGCATGATAATTTAGTTCCGGTCCTAGATATACCTCATTCTGCTTCTTTGCAGCCCAAACAGTCAACATGTATGTAAGGTCCACCGTAGTTAGGTTATACTTACTCGATTCATAGAAGTAGAAAGGGTTAGTTTGTTTTTACGTCTTACTAATACTTCTTTCCAGAACTTTTATTTAATTCCACCATTGTTTCGACTAATTTCATAAAATAATGAATAATTCGGTGTTACGGGAATTCATTCAAGGAAATTGGAAGCCAATTTAAGATAACAAACTGACATTCAATCCAATAGTAATATTTTCGCCTGCAGCTGTATCTTACCACTTTTGGGCGCAAGGTTAAGACATATTATCCTGAAAATCAATAAGTCATTATTCAAATAGCAAAGTACTTAAAAAATTTTGTTTGTCAAGACACTCTCCTTGTGTTGTCGGTCTAAAACAATATTTTGAATTGAAGAATATGCGAGGCTAGCTTGTAACAGCTTACTATAAATTACCCACTGTGTACTCCTTGTCTTAATCATCATTGTCTAGCCTCAGTTAGTTAAGAAATTAACTAATTTGATCATACAGATTTTTACACAGTACGATGAGACCGACAAGTCCTCTGAATTCTGGTCCTCAGAATTCTCCGACAAATGATCCCAGATATGAAAAAAATTGTCCAACAGTGGATCATACCGTAAGGTCGGCACGAGTAATTAGTCAAACTCCCTACACTTAAAACGATGCGATTTCGGATCCCTCGCCCAGGGAATTAATCCGCTCAACATTTGTAAGTCACATATTTAGGCAATCGTTATACCCCTAAATTCAGCAATTTGTCATTTTCCATCCGAAAACACATCACAATTTGTACGATTTTTAGCTAACTCTCTGCTATCCAATTAGTTCAATATATTTCGAATTGTTGGAAATGGTGTGCAATTCCAAGATGGCAGTACAGTCCATTACGACTATTGGATTTTAAGTTCCTAAGGCAAGGTTTCTCTTGACGATGAACACAAACGTCTTGATCCCATCTAATAGCTAGTCCATGGAAAAGGTCAACGACTATTGTTTATGGCCGCGGGATTACTCGTAACTGTAAATAGTAGCCGTTTGGGTTTGGCAAGTGGAATGCTTGTTCATGAATTGGATTGGACAATTGGACTGATTGCCCATCATTTATTTAACAAAACAGGAATTTATGTCACTCGTCTTTGGGTAGACATAGTTTGAGGGGTATGAGATCGTAAGTGATGAATTTTATCTCGTAATATTTTTAATTGCATACACTGTATCCAGAGGAAACTTCTTCATTCGAAAACATTGGCATTTGTGGGTATGAATTTGCGTGCATTTTTTCGAAGCAGTCATTCGAAGAAATCATTCCCGTTAAATGACATTCTCCTTAAGTCGAGGTGAAACATCCGCGTTTGTTTTGTGCATGATCTGTAAAACTGTTATACATTCTCTGAACTGAAGAGGAAGTCTTCAATTCTCCGTCTTTTAATCGTTGATTTCACTGAATTGGGTCGATAGGTTTTTACGTGTGAAAATTACACCCTACCTTTTGCTAAAATATTTTCAACAAGAAATTTCTTTAAGCTTTGATAATCCTAGAATAAAAATAAGCATTAAATACAAAACAATCAAACACAGTTTCCTTTACATATCGCAAATATATTTTCGGCTGTTCGAATGTGCACTCTGGTCTAGATTTTCTCATACGCATTAAAATTAATTGGGATATTTCGAACCTTAAACAAATCAAGCCTTTCTCTTTTCCCTCTTCCAGAAAATAAATTCCATACAAGGACTTGGCGATATTCCAAAAATGCAATACAATTTCTAAATTCAATTAATCCGAAGCATCGATCCCGCATCGACTTCGACAAAAACATGTCCCTAGCCAAAACGTGTCTTCAGTTGAGGTTCTGAGTTTTAGGTCAGAAAGACACGTTCGTTCACCATAGGCTTCTGTTTTTTATTTTGGATTCCCTTAACATTGCCAATTAGAAAAACCTTGATGTAAGCACAACTCGAACTAACGATTATTCATTTGCGAATTCCCTCCCACACTCTCACGCTTGCAGTTTCGAAAACAGCTTAAACGAGAGTGAGGCCAATTAGACCCGAACCTCGATTGACCCTCGTGAATAAGCTCCGAATAGAGAAACTGTACAGAGAAGTTGCAATAAAATGGTTCCCGCTGGATTGTACATGCTCTGAATTTCAATTGAGGGTAGATGCGTCAAAGCAAATTTTATTTGACACTTGAGTGAGTCTTTTACAGATGACTAGGATTTTGATTGCTGCATTTTCACAAGGAAACAATTTCATTGGTAAATCTGAGGTCAGGTTAAACCGTTCAGGATTAAGCCATACCCTGTGTTCAACATCACGAATATAATAATTTCGCCGGTCGACAAAATTCATGGAGGTTTATTATGAAATACATGAAAGTATTAATATCTGTGTAATAACAAAGAAACCGCTTTTTAATCATAGTAAGACATCCTTTTTGAAGGAAAACTGATTTCCTTGTCGGTGAAATGAAGTTCATCATTTCGCTCACGTTTTTCAGCAGCCACATAACAGCCAATAAAATGGTGTGCAATTTTCGAACATATCTTTTGCATTCTAATTGTATAAACCAATTCACAGTAACTAGTATTTCAGTTTAGAACTGATGGAACGCATGACAATTAATCGTTTGGCCAGTTCTCGAATGGGCATAATTTCAGTTTACACTGCCGGCAACATTTGGACCGTTTTTTCAAAAACAAAGAGATAGCAAAAAAGATAAATTTTGCAGCAGGTTTTATCGCTGGAGTTTCTCTTACAAGAGTAACCTACTCTAGGCCAAATGTAATTTTGGTATTAATTCCATCATGACGAATGCGCAGTTTAATACTTTTTAGAGGTCAAATAGGGGGGTATGTCAACACCTTACTATTCTTCCCTATATTCTCGAGTTCAATAGAAGTTATCTCATGGTTGAGGATCCTCAAGGCCGTACACCATCTCCGAGTAACCAAAGAACTCGAATAACCCTGAACCCATTACGTTGTGTAAAAAGAAACATTTGAAAGCCGGGAGCTTAAATCCACACTTGTTTTTTTACCCTTGAGGTTATCCAAAGGGGCAGTAACAACTATTTACGGCAACTAAGATTTTGAATAAACCTCAAATTATCACAGCAAAGTAGAAGCAACCCATATTGTGTAAACAGAGATGTACTCTCTGTGGAGCAGAATAATGGGACTAAGAATGTCAAGACATGTAAAAAGTCTCAAAGTTTCCTTAGTATCATTTGTAGATCAAAATAGAACGAAAGAAGTTTTCTAGCTCGAGGTTAAAGGAGGTTCCTTCGTAAGGATATGTTGCAGTACAAGAGTATTTTCAGGACAACCGATTAGCAAATTGTGGCATAAGCTAAACCGCAGTATTTGGGCTCTGGTTTAATTTATGTACATTTTACTTATAGTAAAAGTCGACTTGCCATTGCCACGGTTTTATTTAGAAAGACGTATGATACTGTCACTAATCGTAAGTCTTGGGTTGGGACACACACACAACGACTTGTAGCAACTTAAATAGCCAGTTAGATTGATTTGAATCTCTTACAAGTGAGTTGTGTTTTCAACCTGTCACTGGGTGAAAGTTTTAAGGGTGCACGCTTTGGACCTTAAGTTCACCACGGACCGTACAAACGAATATTTTGTTTTAAAATTCGAGAAATTATATTTCGAAGAAAATGATGAACCCCGGGGTCCTTTCACGAAGCTTCAGTGAAAATTTTAGAAGAATCCGTTTGAGGATGTCGAAACTCATTAGAGTCCCCTTGTTATAGGCGTGGGCAGTAAATCGAGACTTATCGACACGGGTCGATTTAACTAAGACATCCTCAAATGGATTCTTCTAAAATTTCCACTGAAGCTTCGTGAAAGGAACCCGGGGTTCATAGCGTATCATTTTCTTCGAAAAGTAATTTCTCGAATTTTATAACGAAATATTCGTTTGTACAGTCAGTGGTGAACTTAAGATCTAAAGCGTACACCCTTAAGATACAAAGTGATTAGTAACTGTGAGCTATGATATGGCACTACAACTAGTTAGATCGCTAAGGAGCTTTCATGTACAATAAAACTCTTTGTATTAGATGCGATTGGAATTTCAAGCTTTTACCAAATTATAATTCCGACGGGCTAAAACTAGTTGACAATTAGTGGATCCAGAAGTTATTTACGTAGATCTAGATCTCATCAATTACAGCAACGTATAATACCACTACCAAGGTTTTCAGAACTTTGAGTAGCACAATTCTAATCAGCTTTATACATCGCTAATTAATTGGAAGTAAATTGCGGAAATCCAAAATGCGAATCCGTATGGTCTGAATTCATTCAATGATAGAAACTGTAACATACATTACATAAGAAAACCCCTTGACAAAGAGACAAACGAGATGAGAGCAGAGGTTCTATTTTCGGAGAAGTGGTTCACTTTACTCAAAATCCTCTAACAAGGGAACTACTTTAATGGGCCATCGGACCTAGACCGGCCGGCCGGCCGCACAATTTTTCACACCTGATAGGATCTCCTGACACAAAACAATTTCACAGTCTGCTCAAATGAAATACTTTTTGCTGATCTCTGAAAATTTGGACAAGACAGCTCCTGAGGATCCCCATGATCATGAAGTTGAAGAATCATGGGCATGGGCATGTGAAATTCTTAAATTTTCATTTCGTGTCTGCGTTGAGAGGTGACCATCATCATCATTGCAATTTAAAAATATTTTTTCCCTCAAAATGTTTGGATTTGTTTAAGAAAGTAAGAAAACGTCAAACTAAAGAGAAGAAGATTTTTTGAATTTTTAAAATAAAATTGTAATGCATCTCTCAAGATAGACGGGAAATGAATAATGAAGAATTTGGCATACACTCTAACCTATGATTTTTTAACTTTGACAGGTGGGAACTCAGGAACTCTTTTTGACCAATTTTTCGGAGATAGACCAAAAATATTACTTCATTTGTGCAGGCTTTGAAGTTTTCTCGCGTCAGGTGGTCCCAATTGGCGTGAGAAATTTTATGGCTGGTTCCCTTGTAAGTTTCCGTCTTACCATTTGAACTACATTACAATGTACATTCCGGATCTTCACTTCTTCCCTGTCATTCTAACTTATCTTCCAATTACACGATGCTTTACGTTCTACGTGTGTCCCGTGAACCAAATGCAAAGTTTAAAGAGGATGAAGTTGTAGTCAGGTAGTACGAAGGTTTGTCTGTAACTCAGAAGAGGATAAAATAACCTCAAATGACAATTCCATGGATCTATGGAAAGCTCAGAGTTTGGAATTGAGAGGAATATGAAATGAATGCTAAAAGGGAAAGCCGAGAAGTGTCTCTTCCGATTCTGGAAGTGAATATAAAAGTTTCGTGGAAATGCTAAAAAATGTCTCTCACTAATTGGCATTTGCTAAGGTCCGGTGTCATGGTCGCAGGCCGGTATAATTGCTTTCCATGTGGCGTACAAAATATCACCCTAGTAGTAGTAAACAATTCAATACCCAACTCGATGACTCATTGGGCAATTGTGTATTAATAAAGTCATATGTAATATCACGTGATGTAATGCCAGTTTTAGAATTTGATTGCCATCAGGAATCAGTATTTGATGGAAACCCCTATTCAGTGTAAAGGATTAGATTAGAGTGTCTCAAGTGTCCTGGTCACCAATATTCTCTTTCCCTTGGAAGATAAAATTACGTTCTCCTTTTCCATGTAGGTGAACATTTGAATTTTCAAGTAAAATGTCCGTAGAGCATAACAAACTCTTAAGCTGCCAAAAAATCGATTTCGACATTACATGAGAAAACGTTTCCTTGTGTTAGGTGTCCATTCGTGATGTCGGAGAAAGCAGCACAAGGCACATGGGATTGAGTAAGAACCACTTACATGGTAATTAGTGTCAAAGGAATGAATGTAGTTAACCAAATCACAAAGGAAGATCTTCACATATAATTGGAGAGGACTTATGGGCTTTCGGTCTCAGCTAATTTGAAATGGAACCTATAGTTTCAGAGTTCCAATCTCGCACAGTAATTTTTCACATTCGGTGCTCTGAAAGGATGACATATAATTTACGACTTACCTTCGCCTATCAATGTCAGTCGGTTTTCACTCTTTCACAAAAATGCTACACTGCTTTTCGTAAAGTGATGATTAATATGGAAAAAATTGTTCTGGCAAAAATTCCTGGAATTAGTGCCGTGCACATTCTGCGAACAGTGTCAATTGCAGAAGTTGTTACAGAAAATGTTGCAGCCATTTGTAGACGACAGTGATTGCTCCCGGAAATTCTAGACAAAGCATTGAAGGGAATTTCTAAATGAGACGCGGGAGAAATGACTTTCAGAATAACACTAAATTACAAAATAAAACTGACTAATCATTTTACAAAATTGATTGTCCGTAAAAGTATTGGGAAAAATTAACCAGGCCAGAATTATTCGAAGATGTGTCAGATGAAGAATTTTCTTCTCGTTCCTCTCCGTCTCTGCGACTCACATATCACATATTGGTGCACAAAGTACCAGACTGAATTGATATATATATTTTCAAATGTGCCGAATGGGAAATTTGAAATATCAAACTTCGCTTTCAAAATTCAGTGGACGATATTGTGAGAATTTAACAGCCAAGCCCCGGAGTCATAAATTTTCTGTTCATTCGAATTTTTAATTCTGTATGCAATTTCGCAGTAGAAAGCTCAAAACAAACGGTTGGCTAGAGCGAAATATTATAAGATGATGAAATGTAAAGCTCGGACATGGTAGTTATTTTCAGGCCATTGCGACTTAAAATGAATTGCACACTAATATTCACGACATTTCCAGTTGACACTCTTTAATTAAATATTTATTGTGTCACCATACACACATGTGGAAAGACAGAAATTCAAGATTTATTTTATATACAAAAATACGTGACAACATTAAATAGACACCGTTTCGTACAATATCACATATCAATAAGTTGTGCAGTTTGGTGTAGCATTACCATCCATACATAAGTAAGTAGCATTAACATAAAAGTATCTGAATAGATTTTCCGTGAATGTCCGACGTGTGTCGACGTGTACTTGTGTGAGATATCTTGAACCCTTTACTGCGAAAATGGTAAAGCTCTTGATGGTTACTGGAACTCCGGCTTACAAGGGATAGAATTCGGATATAAAATTCAAGTTCGTCAAAAATTATCAGGATTAAGAAATAAATTCACCCTTCCTTCTTAGAGGTTCTGTTGTTAAATGTACGCTGAATTTTATTACTTCTCCCTGCCGGTCATACAATTGTCATCACAGAGAAAGTCAGGCTTGAATCAGTTAAGATAATTCGAATAATTTATCACACAAGAACAGGCTCGAATCAGATGACATGACGCAAACTTAAGTTTATGTGGACATATCTGATTATCTGATCCAATCAAGATCTCAAGCACATTCCTCGGCAGAAGCGTATAACGATATTTTTCTGGAGATGTACTGAAAATTGATTTGCGGATATTCAAAAATCCAATGATACTTGAAGTGACTCCTCTGGTAATCTGATTTTTACTCCCGAATACTGTCTCTTGTTAGACTGTGGTATCTAATGTCGTTTCTAGAACTTGGAGAATGGGTAAAACAAGTCCTTCTGAAAGAGCTGTCCTATTTGGAAAAGCCGTATGCTAGCTGTCCGGTGTTACTAGTTCCACCGTTGTTGTCATTTCCACGTCAATGGTAGTAAAACGACGACCTGGGAAAGTCAAAGAAAGGCAATTGTATACATTAGACTTGGATGTGAAAACCATTTACGTCTAAACGACGCTCTGGTGAATATATAGTGAAATTTTGCCCAACTTTCGGATTTGACTGGGAATCTCCAGAAGAATACACATTTGCATCCTGAATAATTTTATTCGAGCGGGGACACTGCGTTAGAATTTACTCCAACTTTTGCAGGTCAAGTTGAGTGCCGTGTCAGGTACCGATTTGGTTCAAGGTGAGACGAACGGTTTAAGGTATGACGCACCTGCACTGGACAATCTATTCTGAAATCTTTAAAATTTATATTAAGAATTCAGTTTTTCATCCAACACAATTTGGAAAGTTTGACAACTTTTCTGCATAATATTTTTACATTCTTCAGAACACGCACACACGAGAACAGAAGATATCGACCAATTTCCAAACTTTATTTCTTCACCCACCAACGGGATTAAGTTTTTAATTAAAATAATACTCGAAGAAAAGTATTATAATAATTGCAAGTTGCTACTCTGCCCAAGCAAACTTTGGAACAAATATTAAAATTGATACAGAATATATTTTGTAACCTTACCTCCAGAATTTGTTGTACTCGCCGGTGGACTGAACCTTGCCATGGACGCACAACTTTGATCTCCGTAAGGAGTTTCTCTGTGAACAAAATAAACTTTATTTGTTTTCTCCTAATTCGAAAAGTTTCTTTTTTTCTACGCTGCAATACACTTCTACGAAATCGGGTCGACCGACCACCGACAGACGTGACCATTTATTTTTTCGGCTCATTTCATTTCTGTGTCGCCAGCACATATTTCCCAATGAAAATGCAAAAGGTTTGGTTAGAGAAATGTAATTATTTAATCCCATGAGTTGAAATAATATGAACCCAACTTTCAACGCTCTTAAATTAAAAGTTGATTTAGCCCAAACTGCAATGGAATTGTCCGCCCAGTTTCCGGCCTGCTGCCACTGGCCTGGACCATAAATTTGCATTCCAAATTTAATCTAACTTTGAACCTGAGAACTTTCGCATTTTGACTTACATGCCCTCCCTGCCCTCACATTTTATTACGGAAACGTGCTTCGACCGCGGTATAAAATTCCAACCAACTGCACGATCATTTCCCTGGAAGACTCGGTTCGCCTTTCGTCCTCCCTGACATTGACATGGTTTACTGTTTACATTTTTTCAAAAAAAAATCGGAGAAAAACTTCGACCCAGACGGACAATTGATGTAATTGGGGCGTGCCCGGAGTTTTGAGTCATCATTCATTCCGTGCCATTATAGCTTTGCCGTGCTTTTGAAACTTTATCGTTTGCCCTCCGGGAAATTAAGATAAGTAAGTATACGTATCGCCCTTGTCAAAACGAGTCATATTTCAACACAATAAATTGAAATTGGAACAGCAGTCTCGAATTACGTGCCCGCGATGGTCAAAGCTACATGTTATTTCAGATGCGGTTTATTTCCGCATGTATTTACTGTGGATGATCTTATCGAGTGAGATATTCATTCTATTGATAATTTGATGGGTCTTATCAATAAAGTAATAAAAATTACTTAAGGCACAGGATTGAAGGTCTAGTGAAACTAAACAACGACCGATTTTAGTCTAAAACTCTTATCCCTCGTGTCCAGGCTTTAGATTCACGGTACTTACCGCCTACTGCACACAGGCTCGCTAGAAAACGTATGTACAGTATAAGATTTATATCTTAACTATTTCTGGTTTCTATGTAGAGGGAGATAGCAAGGTTCTAGACCACCCTATAGAAGTACGGGAGACAATACGATTTTTTGATTGAAAATTGTATATTTATTGTTAATAGAAATGCGAAATGGCCACACGAGTAATCTAAGAAAATGTGGGTGATTCTTTCACATATGCGCCGTTCGCAGAATTCGGGTTGGTTTCACTACCTGAAAAGCTAAAGACTCTATCAGACTAGACTCTAAAAGTTCTAGAATTGTTGAACTGGATGTACGTATGTGATTAAGATCCAACCAGTTTTATTGTTATAGTTCCGTGTGCTTTTTTCTGGTAGACTGGAGAAATTTTATGTTCAGTTCAGGTAAGGGTTATATTCTCCTGAGGACTATACCGCCATATAACACTTGGTTTAAAGTGCCCAAGACGTAAATGATTTCTGGAAATTGGATTTTACGATAAAATTAAATGTGTGAGAATCCTTGGATCTCAGACTGCTATGATTGCTTGGTCGGGGAGAGTTCGACTACTCATTTGCTTGAGTGCGACAGAACACGATTTCAGAATTTCGCACAGGGCGTACGTCGCAGGGAAAGCTACAAATTTGACAAGGCCTTGTTGAATTACCGTAAATCCCCGAACAGAAACCCGGGTCACTATTTGTTCAGGCAAGGTCGCAGGTCACAGACTTTCACCACTTTCTCCATAAGAGTACATGGAGAAAGGTGGAGAAAGACCCGGTTAGTAGTATTCGAGACCAGGTTACTTTTCGGGACAGGTTTCTAAACGGGGACTTACGGTATCTGCTTTTTACTACAATTATCAATTAGCACTCCTCATACCAATTTACAATCGCATGCTTACATAACGGCGGTACGTCCACTGCTTGTCTTACAATGTAGAAAATTTGCACAGCCGTTCGTGAAAGAGCGGTTATGGATTTTCGAGCAAACTCGACCCGATAAACTAAGTAATTCACCAACCTTATATTTTAAGACGAAATATCATTCTAGTTTTCACCAGGACTTCAAATTTTTGACTACTTGACTTGATCTCAGCAACATGCATATTTTGTATATCTTTTCCTGCCCTTGCATTATGTATAGAACATTTTCAATCAGAAAATTTTAATAGAATACGAAATTCATTCACGTAGTAGTATCTAATTTGATGAAGGTGATCAAAGCACCCAATCCAAACTCCATAGTAATTCAACCCTTCGCCATTACGTTAGAATCGTAATCGTAGGCTAGACGTGGAGCTAATGAGAAGTTATCGTATTCTCTAGCACCAGTGCAGCGGTGTATTTCAGTTTCCTAGAGATGAACTATGGAAATGTTTCTGTCCTAAATATTCAGTGTGTGGTAGTTTTGCTGCTGCAGTAGAGAATTTATTGATGCACGAAGATCGTTAAATTCAACTCTGACGAACTTGCCATGCTTTGACGTGGGAAAGTTAAATTATCTTTCCAGCCAACTTCTTATCTACCCTTTACTTTAATAGATTTTCCTGAGCTTATGATTTCAATTTACAAGGGACGTATATTTTAACCTTTATACTAACCGAAAACTGCGTACACATTTTAAAGATAATTTTTAAAGCTAAAATGTAAGTGTAATATACAATCATGCAAAAATAAACAATTCCAACTTTCCCCTTTATTTACCGGGCGGCTCACAGTCCGTTATCCCCTTCAGCCAAACACGGATTGCCAAACAAAGTGAGATATACAGTTTGTTGATTTTTCAACCAACTCTGGGTGGCGGACGTTGATTGCAGTAACTAAAGATCATCAATTTCTAGAGACAACTCCACCTTACCACACCACCGCTCTCGCGAGTTGTAAGATAAATGGTTCAATTGATTCTGAACTAAATTCTCAGAGAATGGATAATTATGTCCACTCTCCACACTCGGCATTAAATTTTAAAACAAAACTTGCTTTCCTGAGCAAAATTTTGAATGAACAAAATTGATTGAAGGCGAGGGGAATTTTAAGAATTTAACAACACTTTTGTTTTTGGAGTGAAAAGTTACATACGAACGAAAGATCACGACTCACGACTAAAAGTTCATTATCGTACAATATAAATGTTGTGGGTGAATTGTATTTTGCTGACAGTTTTAAATGCAAAAATTCAACGCAGACTAAACCATTTTCACGATGTTGTGCTGCAAATCGATTCACATTCCTTACTCACGAATAAGGAAGATTTAGTCGGCAGATAAAATTTCAAAGCATCTTTATAAATTTTTGATACTTTCCATCTAATAATCTCTACATATTTTACTTTCACTTAACATTTCATGTAATAAATTATATACTTATTTGTCACATGTATTCAGACTAAGACACAATATTAAAAGAAAAGTCATTAAATGTGGTATGATGCACAACACACCGGTACGAAAAGCTGACAAATTATATTTTAAGCAATGTCTCTAGCTGTTATAATTTAACATTATATCAGAATCAAATTATTTAATTCAAACTGTATACGTAAATTTCAATTCACTCAACAACGACGTACAATTTCTGATGAGGAATCAAGAAAAGACGAGTGATTCTATATTTCGAAAGAACTTGTACTAGCGCTTTCTAATACCGGCAGCAGTACTCAATGCCCCAGTGCGCATTATTGTTTAGATGCTATTTTCTGGCCGTATGCCGTAAATAGTTTCTGAGGCGAGTGCATCAAGCTGAAATTACTTCCATTTTGCCAGCTATCACAAATACTTTTAATTTCTTTTAGGAAATTCACAGTATCGATTAAAACAATGATGATTCAAACCTACCAAATATTTAAGGTTTACACGCCAATAAGCTCAAGTCTTCAAAAATTCGAATTTCACACATCGTAGGGTCCAAAACTCAAAACACAAATTTGTTAAACTGTCTGCTATTCTACTGAAAACAACAGCTAGCAACCAGAAACCCGAATAACCGCCTGATAGCCCTTTAAAATTGCGACCTCCGCGCCCGTACAGAAACATAATGTATGTTTACGTACCTTGGAATACGTCATGGTAAATAAACAAAATTAGCGTCTTCTTACAAGGTAAGTCTCTAGAATTCTCGTCATTTAGAATTCTAAAAGTAATGAAATGGTGATTTCATTTACTATGCCCTGAGCGAAGTATCTTACGGCAACATAAAATGCATCTCTCGTGCAAGACAGAATTGTATTTTACACTAGAGTACTGTTTTCTGTATTGGCAACCGGAAACGACGTATGGTTCATTTCAAATATTTACAGAAGTGAACCGAAATATATCATACTTTTGCTTAAGCCGCATAGTGTCCTCTTGTCCGGTTGCCAGTCTAGTGATTTGGAAATGAGAAGTGTTTTCCTTCTCAGTTGTGTACAACAAATAAATATTGGTGTGGACTTAGTATACAGGGGTGCAGTTTCCTGTTAGCGATAAATCCCAAGGTTTACTGTACAGTTTCAGAGGATTCATTATTTTTTTTATAGTTCCGAGAAGATTGCTGTCACGACATCGATAGAATATTATAGCCAATAAAAATGTATAACGTACCGTTGTGCAAGACGCGCTCTCTGCCTTGCCCGGGCAGCTCTTTTCTTCAGACAACAAATGACGAGAAAAGCCACAATTGGAAAAACGACGATGCTGGACACGATGGGAACGATGACCACTTCGGGGCTTACTGTGTTAGACAATTATAAGAGAGACGTGATTAGATTCGTTTATCTCGTAATAACTTTGTTCAAGTAAAACCCGCAGTAAAAACGCATCGGTATGCTGCTTGCTTACTAATTGTTATTCCTTGGAATATACATGTCGATTTTCATCTTGGATAAAGATGAAAAATTGGATCACATTGACCACCATTTTTTCAACATTATCGTCAAGACAAACCTAGTTTTATACAGCAATTCATCTTTACCTGAATCTTAATGGGATCAATGATTTACGTTATCCCATTAGGTGGACATTTCTGTGCCTTGCTAAAATAGAGCGTCTTGATCGCGATCTAGGAATCGTCTTGATTTCTAATATTACAGAGTTAGTAATTTTTATTATATTTTCTATTTTCATTGCTTCCTTAAATTGAGTCACGACTCTATGAACTGACAATACAATTTGTTGAAATATAATTATTTGAGGAATAATATTGTGGCGTAACTGAGAGGAGAATTTATTTTCGTCACATCTCTCACCAGATATGATCTGCATCTTAGTCTGACTCAGTCAGCTTGTTAGAGGTGTAAAAGGGCCGGCTTCAGCCGGCCCGGCCCGGCCCTACAAAATTATTTTTCATCCAACATCTGGCCCGGCCCGGCCTTTGTGTCCGACAAATTGGTCGGACCGGCCCGGCCTACGTACATATCTACCCCGTACTAGTGCGTTTCAGTTCGTTTGATTTACCGTGAAAATATTTTAGGGCCGGCCCGGCCCGGCCCTGAGTATTATCATTACCGTCTTGGCCCGGCCTGGCCCTTTTATCGGGAAAATTCGTAAGCCCGGCCCGGCCCCGCTCTTGACAGCTATGCCCGCCAGGGCCTTTTCAGTTCGGCCCGGCCCTTTTACACCTCTAGTATTGGTCTCAGTAGATTCAGATTTATCACAATCAGATTTAGAAACATTGAAACCTGAACCATGGATATGGACTATGCTCACAAATTTTCACAAATAATAATAGAATAAAATTAACACCTCTCTCAAACTAAAATTACCTTTTGGAGTCATTTCAATTTTAAAAATAGAATGGTATTCGGAATTAAGAATTAATGATAATCGTTGACAGTCTTCCATTATCGTACCACCTCTAAATGGGGCTATTTTTGTCGCCAGCAAAAACAAATTTCACTGTAAAATTAATGTATAATATTTACGTAACTAATGCGTATACGTATTCGTATTGTTAACTGAGAGGGAAAGAATTGCACAGAGTACAGAGTGACAGGGTTTTTGAAACTTGCTTATAAATTCGGGTACCTTTCATATTTTGGAACACTTTAGGACTTCTGGGATTTGCTGAGAACAATCCCAATATGTAACGCAAATCATCTGTCCAAGCTTATGAGGGTTTCGCCATTATTTCTGTAGCGCGAATTCCTCAATTGTAAAGACGGTTGTAAGAATTTTGTCTCGACGCTGGTTTTACATAATAGCTAACCTGATTGATCAGTTAATTCGTTATATTTCCTTCTTGTAACATACTTACTGGACAGCGACATAACATATACTAACTGGACCGTAGGAAGTAAAAGATCTTCTAAGGTTAAACTAAATTGAACGAGCATTAATGATCACAGTACAGTACTATACTTGAATCAGAGTACGTAATCAAAGTCAACCCTTAAGGGATCCCCTTAAGGGGCTTGAGGGTATTTCTGGAGCAATTCTGTTTATTGTGCCTCTACGAGAAGTTTTTGTAATAATGACTTTATTTTCTGGAAATCATAGCACAGTGCGGTATTGGGTGGACCATAAGCACTTATAAATTTTTTTTAATTTTTTTGAGAATAATTGTATTGTTTTTATTCAATTCAACAAGATCAGGGTTAATAAAACATTCAACACACAATTATATATAATGACTCAAAGGAATATC
>JAQFYE010001534.1:0-22449 GCA_034694305.1 Protaphorura glebata | reverse complement strand
GTGATAATATGTATAAATTGGTGTGGGGGCGCTGACGGTTTTGGCACACGGGCGCAAAGACGCTTGCTTCGCCTCTGAATATACGTTTAAAAATTCAAAATGATTTCGTCCTTTTATTTTTACGCCGCAGTTCTCCTCACATTTTGTCTGACATTCGAAAGTGATTTTAAAATAATGCGGTAATAAATTTTATTTCATTTTGAAAGTTTTGATTAACCTAAATAGACTGCGAAGGATCACAAATTCGAAGGAAACGTGATTTGATACAACTTGGGTCAAAAATAAAAAATTATACTCG
Organism: Protaphorura glebata; assembly: GCA_034694305.1. Taxonomy (NCBI): domain Eukaryota; kingdom Metazoa; phylum Arthropoda; class Collembola; order Poduromorpha; family Onychiuridae; genus Protaphorura; species Protaphorura glebata. The sequence continues at coordinate 22,151 of JAQFYE010001534.1, read as the reverse complement.
ATTCAAACCGCTTGAATTGAACGGATACGGGAATTATTGTGGGAAAGGAAATAATGGGCGTCCACCAATTGATGAAATTGATGGGTGCTGTCAAGCACATGACAACTGTTATGGCGATCTTCCGAATTGTAGTCCACTGATATCTTTTTATCGATCCAGCGGATTAGATTGTTTTGATGATACGATATCCTGCAAATATAAATCTTGTAAATGTGACGTTGATTTCATCAAGTGCTTCCAACAATATTAAAGTCAAACAGATTAGAAAATATTTTTCGAAAAAATTGTGATTTTTAAAATTATGGGTGCAAAATAAATGGACAAACAAAAAAAAAATTCAAAAAAAGTACAACTTTTATTTACTGTATTTTGAAAGTATGAAAATGTAAAGGAAGATGAGTTGGAAAATAAATAAGATGTCTCATGATCCCAACGGGGAATTTCTTCATATCCATTCCATTTGATATTTTAGAATGCCAATTTCTTCATGAGCAAATAAATATTTCGATCCACTTCAAATCCATGAAGATTGTTGGCGTCTCCTTGGAGTCTCATCAAAAGTCCACCGAAAGACACATAGGCCGACCTACAAACAAACAAACAAAATATGCAAAATTAGTCATTGGATTTTAAATTAAGATATACATTACACCAAATTATGATTCAATGACTTGACAATAACAATACATGACCTGATCTGTGTCAATATGCAAATAAAACAATGAGTCACAAAAAATCAACCACCCCCCTGCTGCCTGATTTGATTAAAACAAATAAACAATTAAAAATCAACAATCAATTGGACATTAAATGCTCCTGTATTCCCAAAATTCGCCTGCTCATCCTGCACTCACAATTTTGACACCTACGTCACAAAACACAAAATTTATGCAGTATGAATATTTTTGGGCTACCCTGTGCAAAATCTATAAAGTTTTTTTTAAATTAATCAAAAGGTTGATCAAAATCTCAATAAAACTGTCAGGAATCAATTCACAGAAGGAACACCTGAAATCAGATATGATTAAAACAAAATCTCTACTCATGAGCAGGAATGACAGTCATAATATTGAAGGAGTTGAAACAATGACACGCGACGCCAGGGTGCTTGAATGAGCAGTTGTTTTTAAATAATTGATTCCACTACTGAATGAATAAGCTTATACTTACACTCAAGTCATGAGTCAATCAACTCAAGTGACAAACAAGATGACAAATCATAAAATCATTCAAACAAATGCTAATTGATTTTTCAAAATTATTTGCTTCTGATTTTTTGCCAATGTCAAGTTATTAAAAAGTTGTCAGTCAGTCGTACGGGTACATACATTATGTGTACTTTTCTATTAAGATTGGGGAATTGACGGTCCGAATAGTACAAACTGGAATTCTTCATCATAATAAATCAAATTAATCATTCGCTAATTACTAAAATTCGATTACAATCTCAAAGAGTCTAACAAAAAACATTTTTTTTTACATCATATTCGGAACAATTCTCAAATCGCTCAAAAATTGATGAACTAAAAACTTTGCAAATTACCTAAACGTAAAACTCCACAATTTTCTTGACAAATTTGATATATTTTGTAAAAATTTTGCTACAACAATTTAGACAACAATCAATCATCTAAATTTTTGCAACTGGAAGCATTCTTCGACCATTCTCAAGTCAATTCGTAGTTTTCGCACATGCAAAAATCCAAGAGCACCATCTGTGACGACGACTTAGCATCAATATTGCAAAAAGTTGTTATTTATTCGATGTAGAAGTCGCTATGCAAGGGGAGTCCCACCGGCCGTGTGGATAGTGGCGTGTTTGAACCTCACAACCAGCTAACCACACTGCCACCGTGACTCCCCGATGCCAAATAGTAGTAGTTCAATCCATTTCCAAAGAGTGGCGCTCCATTCTCTCTTGCAAAAATTCTAATTTTCTTTTCCACGAACTCCGACAGTGCATCTTGACAGGATATTCCATTGAGATTGAACATGCCCTTGAATTGCTCTTGAAGAGATGTTGGAGCGTCAACGCCATTCCGCATCTACATCTTCACATCCATCCATCCAGTGCACAGGTATTGATTGAATGTCCCAAATTTTTCCCAGCTGATAACCCAAATTCCATTTCACCCGCCCACGCTCAGTTTCAGTGGACTTGGACTACTTCCGAATTTCTCACTAAACCACAATGAATTTTCGGTTTTCCGTCTGTCCGGATGACCCAGATTCACTCACCACTCTCCTTTTGTCACTATTTATACAAACAAACTACTCCTATTCACGGGGTGGTTCATTAAATTGATTGTCTTACATTATAAACACTCAGTTTTCGAAGATAAACTATAATCTGAACAATATGTCGTAAATCCAGTCAAGTGTGTCCATTGATCATTAACCACTCTGTAGAGTATTGACTAAATAGTACAATAATACAACAATACGACCACTATGAATACCAAAACTTGACCTAAATAACAAATCCAACCATAAAGAATTTCCTGAGGTCATACAGTCACCGTCACAGTCACAGTCACGGTTTGCTCTACTTTGTGTTTCCCATGCCCAAATGAGACAAATAATTACTCAAGCAAGCACTAAAACAAGACTGGCAATTAAAATTTCACAGAGAGATGATGACTGACTGAGTTCTCCCACAACTATGATTGTGACTTGGACTGTGACTGAATTTCTCAATTGCGAATTACGAATACGATCGTGTCAAAAAATGTGGAAAAATATTTGCGTCGTTCACTTTAAAGCTGTTGGCAAAGTCGTAGTAGCACGTCATCTCGTCGGCATACAATTAAATCTACAAACGTTCAAACTTTGGTAAATTACGCATTAATGTAAGTATTCGACGTCAAAAAAAAATAACACAAACAGATCCTGTTACGAATCGGAATTATAGCGATGTTGTCGACCTACGCTACGCGACTAGGAATAAAACGCCTTATTATTTAGTTCCATTTATAAACAGCTGATTCTCGTCCTATATGAGTCATAGTCATATGTGAAAAAAAACGTTCAAAAAAATCTACATTTGACTATTACACGTGCACAAAGTCGCATAATAACGATTTCTACGTAAATTACTTCTATTTTTACCAGGAAACTATGGTTATGTACACGGTGGTTCATAAACTCGCAAATAACGACTTCTAAGTATATTGCTCAAATTTTAACCAGGAAAATATAGTTATATACAGGGTGGTCAATAAACACGCACAAAAGTAAGTTACCTCAATCCTTACCAAGAAAATACAATGTCTAATGTGCAGGGTGGTCCATAAACTTGGACATTAACGAATTCTAAGTAAATTAAGTAAATTGCTCCAACTCCTACCAGGAAAATATAGAATCGAATGAACATGATGGTCCATAAATTCGACATTGACGAATTCTAAGTAAATTGTTTCAATATTCACCAATCTATTCCTAAAATATAGTATTTATAACACAGGGTTGTCCATAAATTATCACATTGTCTAGTTCTAAATAAGTTACATTCATTATCAACAGGAAAATACAGTCTAATGTACAGGGTGGTCCAGAAACAAAAGTTTTGTAGGGTAAAAATACTCGACCAAAATTTATATTTGGCTAAAAAGCTTAAAAAGTTGAAGTAGAACATGCAAACTACCGAGAAATATTCAAAGGGTTTTGAGTGTAAAACCTGAGGGTGCCTCCAGCATAAATGTAATGAGATACGAGGTATAAAATGTTAATTACAAAAAAATGTATATCTCACTATTGTCTGAAAATACGATGATGAATTATTCCAAAGCACCACCATGAAAACAAAACCGTACGAGTACGAACTAAATTTCTATTGAAACTGAAACTGAAACGAAGTATCATTTTGAATCATACCCGTATAATTTCTATCTTCCAGGTACCTGATGTAAGATTCGGAACAATGCCCGCATCGCAACCGAGTATTCTAGAATCTACGACTTAAACTACGCAGTAGATAACATGACGACTTGACTACGACTACGACGAAAATGCATACATGCGAAATACCCGGGATCCTAAAAAATAACCGGGGAGAAGGGTAATCAATATCTGACAAATATAATAAAATATCACGTGTAGGGAAAATCCAGGTAAACTTCGACTTCGACTACAAAAATTGAAAAATATGTCCAAAAACTTGGTGAATCAAGAGAAATAATATAACAAAAGAACCTTTGAATTCGAGGAAGAAAAATACAATAGAATGGATTGAGTTTTCGACACAATTCACACGAAACGCTGCCAAATCGACAAATCGACGTAACTACACAAACACGGTACAAATAAATTAATTCAAAATCTATGGTTGTCCTAATTTCAATGGTCAGTCAAAAATCCGTTTGACCTTCCACACCAAATTGGTGCAAATTAGCCCATATTATTTTCTTGTAATTAAATATGTCATGCTAAGCCATAATCAGCATAGTGTGTCAGCGTCCAACTGTCTACTGTCAGCGATTACATCACCTGTCATTAGAGTTTACTAATTAATCCCACCCACTCATGGAATGAATACTTTACATACATAAATCCATAATAGCTGAATATTTTTTTACTACGAACGTCACTACCAGGAAATATTTATTATTATCCTTTACGTAATGTATTTTAATTGTGGGACGTACAAGGTGGTCCATAAATATTTTCCCACCACAACCTAACTAATATATGTACGCACAAAGAGTAAGGTTTGTCGAGGCGAAATGTTATATGAACCACCTTGTACACTTGAAACTTGTACATTTAAATTCACAATTAATACGGATTTTGAAATCCTGACCTTCTAAAATTCCAGTTAAGCCCAACCCATCCCAAAAAATTACATAGCAACAAAAATTTTACAACCCATAGAATATAACTTTGCTATTTAGCTATGTTATTTTGCAATTCAGCTCACAAAATAACAAAGCAGTAAAAAAAAAATTTGATTGGTGTTTTCATAACTGTAACCTGTTGTACATTTATATGTATTATTTTGAAGTGTTCCATATACTTGTACATATAAAATGTACTTGAAAATGAATAAATAATGTTTTTGTCCTTGTTATTCATTTTTTTCCTCAAGGAAACAAAGACTCATAGTCATACTCATACCCATGTGAGTGAATGTGAATCATGAGACCATAAAATGCCAAGCTAAGCCAAGCCGGAAGTAAATTACAAAAATAATAATTATAGTCACAAACAAAAAATTCCCTCATCACAATTAAACTGTGAGAGTAAACATTTTTAATTTAATTGAGAAAATAATTCAACTTAAAATAAATTTAAATGGAAATTGACTAGTAGTCCAATTAAAATTGGAGGATTAAAAATCTGAGCGCGCACGAGCAATGAATTCATTATTTTTCCCCTTAAAAATCCTAGGGTGGTTCAAAATTGTATATTGTACATGAAAAAAAAAATTCTTATGAACCACCCTGTCCTACTGTAAAAACTACCACATTAAGTTATTCCAAATACGAAGCGTGTAAATTAGTCGATGACAGAGCACGAAATTGAATTCAAAGGAAGAACTGGTTTTTTAGACCTGGCCGTGGCCGGAAAAATATTTTGCAATGTAATGCTAAGCCTGATAATAAATATCCAACCATTTACATTTACATTTGACAAATGATGAGCCACCATTGCAGTGATTTAAACCCACATGAATTGAATTAAATGTCTCATCCGACCGAACTCGCTCAAGTACATATTTTTTGTACATTTAAATCAACTACTTGTTTTGACTTGTGAGGGCCAGGCGAGTTACCAATCCCATTGAACTTGACAATTACTCCGAGACGTGACTTTAATTTCTAAAAATGTTTGTACTAGAGCCCAGGTTTCTAAACGGTCATTTACAGTGACAATGTATATGCACAAATACAAAACAATTAAAGGAATGGATAAATGACCGTCCATACATCAAAATTAATGCGATGTATGACATTTTCAATTAATATTCAGAATTTTAGATCAAGAGGTCAAAGTTATAAAAAAATTTTAAAAGGAATCAAATCAACAGATTCTGTGAGCTCTTAAAAACTTTAACTTTGCGTTATATAGAAAAAAACGCTAATACAAACGTAAAAAATATCATTTAGTGCAAATAACGTTAAACCTAACGTTAAACTGGGTTTTGATTTAAATACTTGACAAAAATGGAAACATTCATGCAATTAACTATTGAAAAAATATAAAAATACGCAAAATTAATATTAATGAGGTCAATGAATGAACTTAATTTTAAATTTGATGTCATAAGCATAATATTAATGAACACAAAATTACAAGGCTCATTAATGAACGGAATTGAATTCTCAAGGAGGAGATTAATAAATGCTTAATCAACTTTAATCTCGTATTTGGATGTATGCCTTTGGAAATAATAAAATTGTGTATGTGTATGGAATGAAAGAGTGGCAGAATCTGGACGAAGAATTGACATCCTGTTGTTCCAATTCTCAATATCCTCAGGCTGTTCTTCACAGCATGGCCTTAAAAAAAATCATGAATCAATCCTTCCATTCATGGATGACTATTATTAGCACGGCAATCCGTGTCAGCCATCCCAACAACCACACTAGTGAAAAAATAACATACCTTGCAAATATCCCAATGCCAATACTATGTACAACGTAAGGTACAAATTTTTTGAAAGGATGTCAAAATTTTACATATTCCAACACAAATCTATCAAAATTTTATAATTTAAGACCAACCAAAATAATTTGTATGTAACATCAATTATTAATTCAAGAATAAAACGTAATTTTCAAATAAATATTAGAAAAAATTTAAATGCGCTTTAAAATATACGGAAATTATGACAGCCAATTTTACATTCCACACCACTATTTTAATCAAAATTTTAAACTGAAGTCCAACAAGTCCAACCATTATGTAAAATCCATTTCTAACTCGAAAATTAAAAAAAAAAAAACATTTCGAATATCGTTCAAATTTAAAATAAATAAAAAAACAAAAAAAAATCTCTGTAACAGCTCAAAATTCGCTTAAAATAAATAATTTAAAACACGTAAGAAAACTAGATGACAATTTTTTCTTAATTGCGACTACTGTCATACATTTAATAATGCTTGATCAGATTTAATCCGACTTAAAAATTATAAGTAGGGTTTAAATCTAAGCTTGACATTGAAATATCTCTTGTACTAACAAGGAGATTAAAATTATATAACGATATTGTTGCTTAATTTTATGTGCACCGTACTCGTACTGTAAAAATTCCCATACAAAATCATCATTTCCTTCCATTATAGTGCAATTTAACATGTAGATATTACTAAAGAGCCACGCTACAAAATACAATTACAAAACTTAACGAGCGTAGAAAAATCTGACTTTAATTTTTTCTCATTTTCAAGGGCAATCAGTCATAAAGTGGCAACTACAGCAAATACTGACTTTAATCGTGACTCCAATTTCTCCTAGTATTTCTACTTCTACAAATTTTTATCTATCCATGCAAAGGACAAAGTTCATTAGAAGAATTTCTTCCAGTAGCAATTTTTCAGCCAATGAATTTATTTTATGACTTTCCTCAATTGAATGCAAAATTTCAATAAAAACAAGTGCACAATTTTTTTCAACCCATTCAATTTTTACTTTAACTAATTAAAATACAAGACCAGATTAACCAGTAATTTTAAATTTTAGTAAGTGGTAAAGTGGTCACGATGACCTTCAATTTCATCATCTTCTCGAGCCTTGAATTTTTCCCCGCCAAACTATTAGTGATATCCGCTCGGCAGGTCAGGTCAGAAAGACGTGTGTTGACAACGACAACCCCAAATGTCGTACCAGACCATGCATTTACACGAATATAAAATTCATTTAACGTTGCAAACGCAGCTCTGGTACTCATTTGGGGTCATAAAGGAAGATGGTGTTGGAACTCAAGGCCCAAAGGTCACGGGTAGGTCAGCTGGTCAGCAGTGGGATGTCTTCTTCGGAAGTTCTTCGGGCTGGAAAGAGACTGAGATACCACCAGCTGTGTTCACTGGATTCAAAAATACTTAGCGAACTCAGCGGTGTTCCCAGTCACTCTGACCCAACGGTGTTCAAAGTTGGAGTTTTTATACCCTATCGAACCTCGGATCCTACAACATGTAAGAGCATGGAAGAACATACTTCCGCGTTTTTACAAAAACAATTTTAACGATCGTACGATCCATTTCGGACCAATCATGAACCTCCACGACATTTTACTTCCGTCTTCGACGTCTTCTCAGTACTTTTCCGAATCAAAAATACTTTAAGATAAACATTTCTCGAAACTTTTTCAATTGTTCTAGTTCTGGACCAATGTTGAATTTATTTTAATGACCCATTGTTCTGTTCTGTTCCGACCAGTTCCGGGTAACATTCTTTCAAAGTCGTCAGAGGTTAAACTAACAGCGCGTGCATATTTCATTTTACTTATGACCTTACAGTCTCAGTCACTGCTTAAACCTAACAGGGTATTTAAACGCTGACCTCTGGTGCAAAAATTGGGCAAATGCCCCCATGATCTCACCTGGGAGGATGCCAGGCAATTCTATGAGCAGGTTTTCAAAATTTAAAAATTCAAAATCAAACTATAGATTTAAACTAATTATTTTTTGGATTTTTTTTTATCCACTGATGACCGTTGCAGAAACCATGAAGGATGAGCCTGGTGGTAACCATGACGATAGACGCCTGAAGGATGAGCCTACTGGTAACCATGACGATAGATGCCTGAAGGATGAGCCTAGCAGTAACCATGACAACAGATGACGTCAAGGATGTGCCTAGCGGTAACCATGACAACAGATGACTGAAGGATGGGCCTAGCTGTTACCATGACGACAGATGCCTGAAGGATGAGCCTAGTGGTAACCATGACGATAGATGCCTGAAGGATGAGCCTAGCAGTAACCATGATAACAGATGACGACGAAGGATGCGCCTGGCAGTAACCATGGCAACAGAAGACTGAAGGATGAGCCTGGCGGTAACCATGGCAACAGAAGACTGAAGGACGAGCCTAGCGGTAACCATGGCGACAGATGACTGAAGGATGACCCTAGCAGTAACTATGACGACGAAGGATGTGCCTAGTAGTAACCATGGCAACAGAAGACTGAAGGATGAGCCTAGCGGTAACCATGACGACAGATGACTGAAGGATGAGCCTAGAAGTAACCATAACAACATATGACTGAAGGATGAGCCTAGAAGTAACTATGACAACGAAGGAGCCATTTGATGCCATTCTACCCTAGAGAACTGCCGTTAGATGGCAAAAAGAGTGCGGTACTTACAGACGAGATGTGACGGCATCGGATGACGTATCCTCCCCTTCAATCCGGTAGATCTTCCCATACATGACATACTCAAAGGCATCAGCTCTAGATGGCCCTGAATCCAATGGCGTCCATTCACCACTCTCAGCGTATCCGTCTTCCCGGAGTGTCGTCGCCAAAACCAACCGAAACTTGTCACCTGTTGAAAAAGAAAAAAAAAATTAGATTTTATTTAGATATTTTTTTTATTTTGTCAAATCAACTGTTGTAAATACGCGGACCACCTAAACAGTACAGTGGACTTTAACAGACTAGAAACGTTCAAGGACTGACGATCGTTCACCTTGATTCAATTTCAATAGACAAAATAGATAAAAAAAAGTTAAGTACCACAATTAGGAATGACGGGCTCGTGCGGACTTGATCATATGATAGATAGGATTAAGCTTATCAAAAAACAAAATGCTGTTTGGCTTATCAAATATTTATTCCAAGAGTACTAGACAATGATTTCTGACTAAGTAAGCTCATACTGTCCAATCAATTACTGACATGGTCAAAAATTTCGCCAAATTTAGGCAGTCAACCATTTTCTGTGAGGATTTTTGCAAAAATTCTATTAATTTTATTGTTTGAACAGTATGAGCTTACCTAGTATGGAAGTTGTCAAATTATGTTGACATTTCTTATCTGATTCAATATATAAAAGTCAAAAACTGATAACTGTTGTCAAATAAAACAAATAAACTTTGGACCTTCCCCGTGTGTGTGCACAAACACACACACACACCTATTGCGATTGCCATTTGATTATCCATCACAATTCGCAAGAACGAATGAACACGAAACATCTCGCAAAAAAAAATGACACGACCTAAACTGACGTAGACATTTCAATTCTATTCAATTTGTAGGTCGACCGGTCGCGTCGTTCGGACGTAGAAAATTGGGGAAAAAAGTAACGCCTTTTGGTCGGGCACTGCAGTGATAAAAAAGAGTTTCATCGATAGGAACCTCAATTCCAATGTTAACCATCAAATTATATGTCATTATACGGTACTAAGGTAAAAAAAAAACAGACAAGTTTATCGATAAGTTTTGACAAAACTTGTCATGATCATTAGAAATTGGTAACTATGGTGATTGTAACGACCTGAGTAGGTATGGATTACCCATGTCCACGTGCCTGAACACAATTAAAAAGATGAAAAAAATCCTCTATTGTCAAAATATGCTCATATTCTCAATAATTCGTAATTGGAATGACATAAATTGAAATACAGTGTGTCTCATAATGTTAGGTAGACTAATTTGCCCTACTTTAGTGCGAGTTTGAATTTAGGACCACCCCCATCTTATATAATTGAGGAGGCGGGGCAAAGTGGCACGGCTCCTCCCCCTTTTACAAGCCATGTTAATTTTTCCACAATTTGGCCTTATTTTTCTGGTAACACTAAAATATTAACAATTTTGGTATTGATTCTACATTCTATTGTCATGGAACACCCTGTACACGAAATATAATCACAATCAGTATATTCAGAACTGGAATAAAACCCGGGAGATGTGATCCGACCCTAATTGCAAAAACTTTCGTCTTGCTCCAAATAAATAATTGGGATGACCCGACCCGTATAATTTCATGATTCTTACATCGGGAATCAACAGCAAAAAAAATTCCGTACGAGTTTCCAATTATGAATTGTTGAGTGAATTTTCTATTCCATTGTTGTCCATTCCAATGCCCCTTTCTTAATTGTCAATAAAAAATACTGAGGGCTGAATATTTCACCTGCCAAATGCCAAATGCCAATCTACCAGCATCTGCTCCACTTCTCTTTCACTCAATTTTTTTTCTTTCCCACAATAATACTACAGGGTGGTTCATAACCAAGACTATCACCGTCCTAGAAAGATATTTAGCATGATCTCGTAATTTTTTGAAAATTTCCACAAGAAAACTGATATATTTGTCAAAATTTACTAGACTGTTAATTAAATGGTCAATAATCAAGTCGATTTCTAATTAAATTCAAATAAGAAATACACATTTCACAATTTCCCAAGGAAATTGACTGCCTTACATTCTAGACACATAATTTGATAGTTAATCAAGGGAAACGTGAAGAAATTCTTGATATTGCCACGGAGTGCCTTCTCATTACATTTAGACGTACGTACTACAATGAAACGATATTTCTATTAATTAATTGAGAACCTAACCTACGATTATTATGAACCACCCCGTATCGTATGCCAAAACGTTATCCTTATCTGTCAAAATTGAAATTCAATCCCACTCTGCATTTGACTAATATTTATTTCCCTCTGTTCTGTGTGATCAACAACACATGTCTGTTCGCAAAAAGTCTACAATGCAAGTGCAATTTAATTTTTGTATGATTTAGTGAACAATCACACATGACATGACATGATATTTGAGTAATAGTATAATATTTGCCCAAGAGCCATGAAAATGAGGGTCCGAGTCCCAATCTTTTGTCTACCTCCTTTCCTGTCATGTCAAACTAAAATCAGGAGTGAATGTCTAAAATCCATTAACGACCGACCCGCATCCTCCACTTGCCTTGCCACGTGCCTCACTTCAATGACACACTTAAATTCATAACTATTTATTTCCACGCCATTTTCTCTAAAATATTTAATTAAATCCTTAATTTTGTTCTCTAAACCGAACTTAATAGAGGTTGACTTGCAAAAACTCAAGAGACTACAAGTTATCGCACAGTATATCTTCGAAAAATAACTACCCAAGCAATAATTGCACACACAGTTGCCAAATTCTGAAGGAACTATTCTCCGAGAAACAAAAAAAAATAGTATGACTCATAAGCGTCACTTTTTCCACCCCAATATGTTTGTTTTTGCAATGACCCGGAGCTTCTTGCCACTTTTGGCTTCAGACTCCAACTTCATTAATTTTTTGCGCGTTACATTGTACAAAATAAATACATCTGCCTGTATGACTCACCAAGTTCAATCGGATAAATCCATGAATTAATGTCCAGAATCAAGTCCATTTTGAATGACTCACTCTCACAATGAAGACGACTCACTGGAAAAACAACAAAGAAAATAGGGAAAAATTAGTATTACCACAAAAAATATAAAAATTACACTATTTCGTAAAATTACGAGTTGTCAAATTCAATGACAATCTTCCCGGAAATGCTGTACGATTCAATTTAATTCGACGACTTCCTGACTAGGTAAGCCCATACTGCCCAAATTGAACAAAATGGCGGAGGATTTTGCCAAATTCTAGTCCAACCGAAGTTCGTTCGTTTCCTGTAGCAACTTGAAGGTACCAGTAATGCTTAGTAATGACGGTGACACGGGAGATATGTTTTTTTCCTACTACTAGGGGTACGCGGTAAAGTTCTCCATATAAATCTTAGTAATCTTAAGCGGAATTAAAACCCATTTAATAATATATAATTAGATTAGCTATCATGCATGTCCGTGTTTTTGCCAGAACGAAGCTCAATTTTTACAAGATTTAAATTTGGCTTGCTTTCAAAATGTAAAAAAATTCAACGAACCACAGAAAGATTAAAAAAGAAGTCTTAAAAGGTCATTTCCTACTTGGTTAAATTGCAGTGGCATGGGAGTAGGAGTAGGCGTGCAATTTAATTCAATTCAGCTCAATTTTTCTGAAATGCAAGCTAAGCAAGCACAAAGCGCAACAAGCAACAGGCGACTGCCAATCTTAATTACTCAACCTTACAAGACTAAATGCATGTCGTACTGTATTAAAAATGACTCGAGGGAAAGGTCAAATGTCTTGTGCTAGATTAAAACCATGACAGAAAAAAAATACCACAAGCAAGATTTAAAATCAGCTGTGCGGAATTCAATGAATCTTTTTAAAAGAATTTCGTTTCCAAGTTCTCAATGCCATTCATTTCATTCAAGATTTTCACAGCTGTCAAAATCGCTAACCTAAATTTAAATCTTTTCTTCCTTCCTTTAAATTCACAAGGGACATTTCTGAGAGTTAATTCAAATATTCTGTCCTACACGACTCCAACTGTCCTTTCCTACTACAAGGGGGACCTGTACCAAAATTGAAGCTGAATCATCCTAAGCCAAACGTTGGTGTTTGAAATCCTCTCGAGTAAATGTCAATAGAATATTGATTTGAAGATTACAGCTAGATGAATTGTATAATTGCCCATTGGTTGTCTTACATTCCAAACACAGTTACCACTTACCAGCAGAAATTAGAAACCAAGAAATGAAAAGAAATGAAAAGAAATGAAAAAAAGTGTCTCTACTTTGCGCTCACCCTTTACATTGGTTCAAGTTACCAGGAGAAATTAGAAACCAAGAAATGAAAAGAAATGAAAAAAAGTGTCTTTACTTTGCGCTCACCCCTTACATTGGTTCAAGTTACCAGGAGAAATTAGAAACCAAGAAATGAAAAGAAATGACAAAAAGTGTTTTTACTTTGCGCTCACCCCTTGTATAGTTTCATACCTCTGTAGTACTTTGAATGTAATGGATAAATATGTATATATGTATATATGTAATGAACAAATAAACAAATAAACAAACAAACTCCCAACCATCATCCCTTGTCAAATTTAAACTCTCGATCCAAATAAATAAAACCGCGACATGTATTAGAAAAAACCACAACATGGAATGTAACCAGTAGCAGTAACATAGATAGATAACCTTCCAACTTGGCCATGAAAAAAATATCAAAGCCTTTTCATTCCTGTGTGTCCATTTAATTCTGCACATTGTTTGTTAATATTTTTTTTTCACCTTTTATAGATTAACTGGGCTGGGCTGACATTTTGTTGGGCGGTGTGTGTGTGTGTGTGATTAATCATAATTACATTAAATGCACTTGCGTGATGAGCTCAACTCTATTACCATCGTTACCTCAAAATTATAAATAATAACTTTATAACTATTCTACCACGCCATCAACCAAATTATCTGAATATAGCAAGGTTAGGGGTTCCCCTCTTCGTAAAAGTATACGATAAGCCATCATTTGTCAAAAATGTATCAAAACAATAAGTCCAAAGTAAAATCCCTATTGTTTTCCGCTTTTTCAATATTTATAGACCTGAATATTTTTTTAAAAGGGTTGGGGCTCACCCACTCGTAAAAGTATACAATAAGCCATCATTTGTCTAAAAATGTATCAAAATAACAAGTCTGGAGCAAAATTCCCATTGCTTTTCGCTTTTTTTAATGTTTATAGGCCTGGATAATTTTTTTTTTAAATTAGTTTTCACAACTTGAGACCAAAATTCGAGCTCAAAAATAGTAATGTCATTTGGACAGAAGCGTAGGGATTAAAATGAAGTTGACAAACGATACCACCCAAGGGAAATGGCGTAAAAGCAAACAAACAAGCTGCTTTCACTTTAATGACGTCCCGAACCGAACCAGCCTGGAGAAAATGAGGAAAATTGAGTAGGAGTACAATTTCCATGAGAAAACATGGAAAGTAAGAGCAGCTGGTTCGTCGAAACTACGTCATTCATGGAGAAAATTCCAGTCGATGTCAAAGGAGCTAGTAGATAGAATGTCCCGTACATCAACATGACCTTGCAACAGTAGCAAACGGCATTGAATTTCATCCGCTTCAATCCGGATTGATCCGAGAAAACGCAAAACGGGTATTCTAGCTATGCTTCCAAACCCAGCAAAGGTTCCATTCAACTCAACTCACATGAAAATGGAATCAATAAACTTGAGGCCACATGTAGGCGGGACTTAACCTTCAACGTCATTCCGCAGCTGGCAAAGCTTTCTTCAAAATATTTCTTGAGCACCGTTCAAAATTCCCAACTTTTTTTCTTAAATTTTAGCCATTTTAATACAAATTCCAAAAATTTTGAAAAATTGTCCAGAGCGAATCGCCCACCCCCCGAAATGACACCTATAGGAATACGAGTCGTAGTCGTACCTCTGAACTTTTAAGTCTATTATGTTGTTGCTTTGCTAATATTTTGCAAAATCTGATGCCGATGCCGCCATTTGACACATACATAGAATAGGAGCTAGAGCTAGAGCTAGAAAACTAGGAGTGCTAGAAGAGGAAAAGCAAAGCACATGGATGACATCAGAAGTGGGGGATTAGCCTGAGCCTGACATGACCACCCACTCTATCGACCCCTTTTTGTAAAATATAAGAAAGAGAATTGGGGGCGGTGATGGGAGTTCGTTTGTTCGTTTGTTAAAACCTTGAATCCATGACCTTGCAAGAAGGACAGTATAGATTTTTCCACCACCACACGAACGAACACTAACTCTGCAAAAACTATATGAGTCCAACTCATTGCCAATTCAACTGGGACATTGCAAAAATTAAAATACCTACAAACGACTACGACCTCGCTCTCTAACTCTCATATGGTAATGTGTCATCAACAAACGTCATGTCAACTCAACTTGCAAAATTTACACTGAAAATATAAGTAATTTTGTAAAAAAAATTGTACTCAGAACATAGAAATAATCTTCAAAAAAAATATTTCGGAGCAAAAAATGAAAGAAAATGACGATTCTATACAAATATCACTTCAACTTGCAAAATATTCGCCAATTATACTCAAAAAATCAAAATACAAATATTTTGCCAAAAAATGTGCTCTAAACACAGACATTTTCATTAAAAATATTTTTTAGATAAAAAAAGACTAATTGAAAATTATGATTCTATACAAATCTCACTTCAACTTGCAAAATATTCGGCAATTATTTTCAAAATACAAATAATTTCGCCAAAATTCCTGAACATTTCTGAACATAGAAATAGTCGCAAAAAGAACATATTTGAGATAAAGAAAATTAGAAGAACATTATGATTCTATACAAATCTCACTTCAAATCGCAAAATATTCGTCAAATTTTACACTAGTAAAAATACATATAATTGAATAAAGAAATATTCTCCAAGGATTTTCTAGCAATAAAAGACTAATATTTTCAAATATTTTCTAAAAATAGATCAAAATTTGAGATTCAAATAAACAAATTCAACAAGACTAATATTTTCCTTATTTAGAGACAAAGAAATAATTTAAAATTGGCAAATAAAATTTTAAAATGACGAACAAACTGGTACGAAAAATTAGCTGAAGACGTAAAACAATAAATAATATATTTCTGAACATTAGTAACACAAAAAGAGGATTTTATTATACTATCCTTGAGATTCTTTGATTTGATGGAGCTTGTCATGAGGATGAGGATGATCATGATCATGAACTCAATCCTCAGGTGAATCACCTTTCTTCATTTTCATCTTCTTCCCTCACTATTATCTTCAACCGCTTCATTTTTGCAAAAAGAAAATCCAAAGTCCTAGTACTAGCCAACCATTTTTTGCGCCATGCATACAGTCAAGTTAACTAACCCTGACTACGAAGGAACAGATCACAGCTCGTGCCAATGCGAAAAAAAAATTCATTCCTAGTACTTGTACGAGTACAAAATGAATGAATAGAAAATATTTCAGCATTGCATCCCGAGAGCTCTTTCAAAAAAATTTGGACGCTGTGTCTTCATTTTTTTTTAAATGCCAATTATTCACACTCCCAACTTCAAACTACACGAAAGGGGTTAAAATTGGTCCTTATTTCTTTGAGGAAATGCTTGAGAGCGGTTGCAAAAAAATTCACATGTACAGGGAGTTTCATAATCAATTGAGATTTAACCTTTATTCGACCGAATATTAGTGTTGACCGCAAAAAGTCTCCGGAATATTCCATGGAATTTCCAGAAAAATTGGCATTACAAAAAGAAATACGAAGGAAAAGAGGGCTCTCACCATTTTTACAAGTTTTTTTTGGAATTTCAGAGGAAATTCCTGTACTTTTTTAAGAATTTTTTATTCAGTTTATTTTTTGACATTTTTTTGGAGATTTCTGACGATTTTGAGAAGTAATTTTGAGGAATTATTTTTCGAAAGCTAATTCTAGCTCTATTTTCATTAAATCTGCGCCCAACATAGACTATTATCATTATTTCCGTATTTATGAACCACCCTGTAGGATAAGATTACATTGCTCTGTACTATAACAAAAGTGCAAGAGAAAACTGCAGCGCAAATGCCAAATGCAGAGTGGAATAATGACATTGAGGACATTCACCTGAGTCTTTGCAAAATTTTACTACGCAGTAACTTAGTTTGGGACTCAATAGAATTCTCAATCCAATCTCCTACCTTATCCTATCCGTATCCTAGCACCACCAACAACACCTTATGACAAGTCCCTATCCCGGAGATGAGATGAGATGAGTTCATCTTCATACATTAATTAATATTATTTGCAATAACAAGTTAAAGAACTCTACTCTCCTTCAAAAATGTCTCATTCCCAACCCATCATCCATCCTGGGGGTAAATGGACGTAAATGGATTGGAAAAAACAAGTAATGTCCATAAATTTTGATGAATTTCCAATTATTAACCTACCAAATCGGTAAACGGATACGGATGTAGGTTGACCTTTACAATTATAATTACAAATCCTGCCACTACCTTAAAAATTCCAAGAAAGCGTTCGATATCAAATAACTTTATGTAAATTAAATTATATAGATCACTAAAAATTACTTATAAAGAAAAACAACATTACACTACTGTGATCGAAATCAAGACCTGTCTTCCACATAGAAAATTGTAAAATTGTATAATTAAAATGAACGATTAATTGACATATTTTTATCACATATCCTCAAAAAAATACGGTATTTAATACCAGAAACATTTTTTCTAAAATTCTTCGTACATTTTGGTATGTTTTGCGAAAATACGAATCAAATCTTCATAAGAAATCGTTTAAAGATCTGAAGAACTTTCTTGTGGGTAATTTTCGATAGAAAACGGAGACTAAACAAAAATTTGGTATAAAAAAATGGTAAACGCATATAAAAGATAGGGTTGCCATGGTTACAAAGATGAACTCAAGTATTTAAATCTCTACCTTCAAACTTTATTTTAAGTTTTAAATCCTCCCACGCAGTCTTCTCATTTTTCCGGACTTCATTATACGAATTATAACCAAAATATGATCTCATCTTCTCTTTACGGATTTTAAAGCTATATTTTTGATTATCTGACTCTGCAGAGCAAAATCCTTTCATCCATGTCTAAAATACGTTAGATTTATATTTATATTTTGATATGAACCATCTTCACAATCTTCTCAGTCTGAATACAAAGAAATTACAGTGCAGAACGTAGAGAGAAAAGAAACGGTAAATTTTAAACCGTGAATAAAAAAAGACACGCATGCTTCAAAGATATAATACAATGCTTCGACAATGGTAGGCTAAAAAGAACGAATACTTTGCCAAATATGTACAAACAAACACTAACACTTGGGATATTTTGAGATGGCCGGACTTTAATTTTTTTACGGATGGCAGTAAGATAAAGAGACTCTTCAAAAATGATAATATTTAAAAATGTCCTCTCCTGAACAGTAAATTGTCATGGTCGAGAAGGAACGAAGGAACGGAAACGTTTTATTTTAAATAAACACAAGGACCGTAGGAAGTTCTCATTTATCCCCAACATTTACACAATGTCGTTAATGTAGTACAGTAGTAAAATCTTCAAGTATTGACTTTTCTTATGTAAACTTCCTGTTACAACTTCAACTGTTTAAATAAATGTTAGCTACTCGTTCGGACTACCGTTTATGACACCCGTCCAGACTTTTTACCTTGTAATTGTTTACGAATCTTCACAGAAAACGGTTTCAAGTCATATATTGAAGGAAAATTTGGACTACCAATTATGACAAGTGTCCTATCTTGTCAAATTTTCGAAAACCACACAAAAGAAGGAATTTTGAAGTCCAATTTTTATAGAATATTTCCGAAAACCAAGAAAAAAAAGTCCAGAACGTCTTATTTTCAAAGAAAACTCGGACTTCCGTTTATGACACTGGTTCTGCTCTGTCATATTTCCGAAAAAGCTAGGAAAAAAATTACTTAGAAGTCTGATTTTCAAAGAATCTTGTAACATTTCCAAAAAAAACAAGAAAAAAAGTGTCAAAAATGTCATATTTTCAAAGAAAACTCGGACTACCGTGTGTGACAATCGTTCTTCCCTGTCATATTTCCAAAAACAACAGGAAAAAAAGTACTTAGAAGTTCTTTTTTCTACGAAAACCAAGACAAAAAGGTCTAAAATGTAATATTTTTAAGAAAAATCAGACTTCAGTTTGTGACACCCGTTTTACCTTGTCATATTTCCGAAACCCAAGGAAAAAACCGCTCTAAATGTCTCATTTTCAAAGAGAACTCGTAAACGGACTCCCGTTTGTGACTCATACTACAAATCAAACATATTTCAGAATACCGTTGGTGACATCCATCCATAAAAACTATCAAAAAACCTAACATTCCACTAAAATTCCGATCGTTGACCATGACCTCTATGAAATTCCTACCTGTTTATAAAATTCTTGGTTGAGAAAGGTCGTTTGACGACTCTTGATCGTCAATCAGAGGACTAGTACTTTAAAACACATGCATAATATATGGAGGTATGCATAAATCAGGATTCATTCAACACAGCTGACCATACAATAAAGTCAACTCAAACAGGATTTTCGCTTTCAGAGCCAGAAAGATTGGTTTTTCGCTCTTTAAAACAGTGCATTGTATGCAAATCATCTCTTCTCGGAAACCATTATTCCTAATTATTCCTCCCTTTAACACAAAATTCGCCAATATCACTAATCCTTTTGCCAAAAATTCGCAAAAAACGTTTCACACACAATTCTTTATCAAAACCGCTGTCATTTCCCTGTCTATCCATGAATATATCCTTTTTGACATAAAATATGCAAATTTTTTGGCAAATTTTCCGCCAAAAATTCGCAATTTTTAACTAATCCGGCCGGCAATTTTTTAAATTACAGTTAACTGTTAATTACAATTACCTCATCCGCCAATTTTTTTGCAAACTACGTCATCCTACGTCACGTCACGTCACGTGATTCCTGGCCAGCCCATATATCGAACACGGAATATGTGCCTTAAACGGTAGCCCATAACGAATTTCGACACCATATTCACCAAAATCACAATTTCAAAAACCGGAGTCAGTAAATTTTTCAAAATATTTACATTTTTTTTTTATTTTGACCAAAAATTGACACCTCTAATGGTAACTACGCCGTAGGTACGTCAAAATGAGAATGAACCAAGAGGAGGGTTTGAAATTGGACTGTAGTATTGGAAATGCCATGACTTGTTGGGGGGAATACGGACCAAACTGCGCCGCTAAAAAAACTAAGCACTGGCACTGGCAGTGCCAACCCATTTTCAAGGGGAATGGAAGGGTAGGGAAAATTCGCAATAGAAATTCGCGAATCTTTCTGCAGTACTGTACCTACAGCTGTGCAGTTCCCCTTACACTACATATATAACTTTTCCTATATGGGGGAGCATTTTACAAGGGGAAACCTTTACGTGACGTCCAAAACTATATAGTTAACGCTCGTTAACTACAATACATCGTCAAATCGTGTTCCAGGTAACAGGTTTATGGTCCAAATATTAACAACAGTGATAACTGTAATATTCATGACCATAATCCAACATTTATCTATTGAGAGGGTTCCATCCCTGAACTCAAGGAATTTGTCTCGAATGGAGACATTTCCCCGCAATAATAGAGGTACCTTCCTTGGGCCAAGTGGAACGCCTCCCTATGTGGATATTAATGAGGCCAATTTGCCTACCTGTACCAACGAGGGATACATTAGCCCATTTTGCCCTACTACAGGCAGTGAGAAAAATGTATGTATCTTCTTGAGGAGACAGTCTAGAGAAGAGTAAGGTACTGTCAAGCATTTAAAAACTATGCTGACTAGGCAAAAAAAAACTGCCAATTTGCCAACCTGAACCAACGTGGGATGCGTTAGCCCATTTTGTCCTACTAAAGGCAGTAAGGTACTGTCAAGCATCTCAAACCTAAACTATGCTGACTAGGCCAAGGCCAAAAACGGCAAATTGTAAAGGCCTGATTTGATAATATGCCCGTGACACATATAATCCTGCAAACTATTCGTATATTGGCGAATGCAGTGTAAAATATTGTGGATGTTGAAACGTTGGATGCACGAATGACGTCAACTGGTTTTGAGGAAAAATGAAAAAAGTGGGCGTTAAAGGGCTCCATGTAATGGGAATCTATGATTTGAATCCACTTTTCCTCCCTCTCACTCTCAAACAGAAAAATGGCACAAAGGACAGTATGGACACAAATTAGAAAAATCACGGAGGGTGTTCCCGCGCGTGTAACTTCATATAGTTCTACCCCTACTTCTTATATTATAACTAACTCATCATCCTCTGGAAAAAATAACAAATGATTCATAAATTAAAGCCAGGAGCAAGTACAGACATGTTTACAAGAATTTTATCCACAATTCACCCTCCATTTATCATTAACTCCTTTGTTTTTTTATAAATATTCTAGATATGCTTACAATTTAAAATTTTTTATATAAATAAAACAAATTTTACTTGACAACACGTTCTTACTAGGCAGACTTGGGTCAAGTACTTTAAAAATGTAATTAATTACAAATTACAAATTCCAAACACATTTCTGATTGAAATTAATTATAATTTACAAATACAGAGAAATTTCAAAAGAAATTAACTACAATTACAATTACGTGGACAAAAATGGAAAAGTAATTAATTTCAATCAAGTAATTGTAATTGAAAATGCAATTACAATTACAATTCAAATTACTTTCTCAAAATGATTTTACGTGTGCTAACATCATAGTTACATCTTTGTATTTGATGGTCAAAATTTTAAGTAATTGTAAAAGTAAT